>PVJX010003852.1:0-102455 GCA_004027295.1 Dolichotis patagonum
CATCCTAACCTCTTTTTATTTTTTTAGTTTTTGAGACAAGGTCTCTCTTAGTTGCCCAGGTGGGCTTGCAATTTAAATTCTCATACCTTGGCTTTCCAAGGTCTGGGATTACAAGCATTTATCATGGTGCTTGGCAAGCTATAAGGAAAGTAAATGCACAAGACATTAATCAATTGACTTAAAAGTAATGTAGTTATATTTTTGTTCTGTAAATACAGCTTACAGAGAGAAGATAGTGAATATGAAGTGTTTAGCAAGGGTACTTTTTAATTCCTGCCTCTGCCATGGATTCGTTAGTTGATGTGACTTTTAGTAAGTTACTCAGCCTCTTTGCATCTCATCTTCCT
This sequence comes from Dolichotis patagonum, assembly GCA_004027295.1. Taxonomy (NCBI): domain Eukaryota; kingdom Metazoa; phylum Chordata; class Mammalia; order Rodentia; family Caviidae; genus Dolichotis; species Dolichotis patagonum. The sequence goes on from PVJX010003852.1 coordinate 348, forward strand.
CATATGTAAAACAGGAATAACAGTCCTTACTTCACTGTGTTGTAAAGATTTATTGAGATAATAAATGCAGTACATATTGAAAAATGATTGACAAAAGGAGATTTTTTTTTTTTGGCGAGGGTCTCAGGTTGTGTTTAAATTTGTAGTCCTCCTGCCTCAGCCTCTTTGATTGCTGGGATTACAGGTGTGTGCCTATGTGCCTGGCTTGCATAATTTGGGCTGACAGTTTCTGGGTGGTTAGCCAGTTTAAGCAAGCTAAGACTCTTTGCCCCCTCTGCTTCCCCTTCTGTGACTAGCTATTTCAGAAAATATTTGGCATTGCAGCACTGTAAAGGATTTTGAAGACAACTAGTGCCACGTTACCCTCAAACCAGTGACATTGCCAGGGGTCTCACTGGACATGCAGAATTCAGCCTCTTGCATCAAATGGTAGAAATTTCTGGATATCTAGCTTCCAGAACTGGGTGGAGATACTTGTGATCCCAGCTATTTGTGAGACTGGGGCACAAGTTTGAGTGAGACTGTATCTCAAAATAGAAATAGATAAACAAACAAATAAAAAGGGCTGGGGATATAGCCCAGTGGTAGAGTGCTCCTGATTTTTTTATTTAGAAAAAAAGAGCAAAACAGAAAAAAAAACAGGTAGAAATAATACAGAATTTAAAAAATAACAGAAATTACTAGTCAAAAAATAACAGTAAGAAATCACTAGTGTTTCAAGTACATATTGTTATTTTAGAAGTAGTTGCTCAAGTTACAAAATCAAAGCATAAAAAATGGACAAATGATAGTACAAACTATTCTGTGCCCTTCTACCTCGGAGTGCTCCTGGTTTAATAACCTAGTACAAAGAAAAAATAATTAAATGAAATTTAGAACCCAATTACTTGTGAGTAAAAGAGGGAGATAAAGAGGTGAATAGAAAGGAAGTTTGAGACACTTACAGGAGAGAGGGTTATCAAATGACTATAGAATATATGAATTCATCATGATGGTTAATTGCAATAGCAACTTGATCTTGACTGGATTAAAAAAATGGCTAGTAGATTAGTAAAGTACACATCTGGTGGAGTCTGGGGTGTTTCCAGAGATGACTGGCCTGCAAGCCAGCTATCTAAAGAGGAAAAGCCCTACCCCAGTTGTGAATGGTACATCCAATTCTCTTGTCACCTTGATGGAGTAAGAGACAGAAGGAGGATGTTTATACACCTTTAAAAAGCTCCATTCTGCTGGAATAGATGCATGCTTGTTCAGGTTAGACTCCAGGATCTTCAGCCTTTCAATGAGAATTGCATATAGTATTGGGGTTCAAAAGAATCAAGTGACTTTCTAGCTGTTGCTCCAAGGTCAACTTTAGAAAGGAGACTTCAAGACATTTGAGATCTGTGTTACTCCTTTACTTGTAAGAAGAATATAATACTAACATTGCACTCTTCATTTCCTGTGTGAGCAATTCATAGGAGAAATTCTAGCATTAGATCCTGGGTGAAAAGTTCAGATAATTGGAGTTCTGCTAAATGACACTTAGGAAATTTCATTTCTCTAAGGTTTTTGATGTGGAGCTGTATGGAGCTTCTCTGCATTTGGCTGGGTTCTATTGGCTTAGAGTGTTTTTACCACAGCTCTGAGACCAGGAAATGGCTTTCAAATGACATGGCACCAATGCTACAATAAAGTGGCCAGATTCCACTTTAGCTGGTGAGATCAGGCTAAAGCTTGTACTTTGAACTCTGTATTCTCTAACCCTTTGCCTGCTCTGATTTGTACTTTCTTTTGAGGAATTTTTGCGTGTTCCTTGCACATATGCCATATACATGGCATCCTATGACTCACTATAGAGGGAACTCAGATGTCAGCTTTGGTATGTTTTTTTTTCCTAAAATCTAGGTTGGCCTAAACTTCGTTTCATGTGTTTTGTGAAGTCCAAAAGACTTCTCAAGATTTCCCAGACCTCTGAGATTTTTCAAGGGTGGGTTATATGCTAATAAGATCAGATTCTGGCTTTGCTTCTTTGCTTCTTTTGAACTCTAGATTTTTCATTTTGTGTTTCTTTCTGATTTATTTCTATCATTTCCTCCATTGAAGCATGGATTTCAGCTTGTTTTTAATGGTTTGGATTTTGGAGACTTCACTGAAAATTTGGGGAGAAGAAGAAAGTAAGGGAGTCTACCCTAACAAAGCAAAATCTTACAATAAAATATTCAGGCTGTTTGCCATAAAAGGTTCTCATACTTCTCAGTGTTGTCACACTCTCAGTGTTGTTCTCTCTCTTCCCTCCTCATTTATTCCCTATCTTCACTCTAAATAATCCAAGGTTTCCCCTTTTTCTATACAAAGAAATTCATCTCTCTTGTCCCTGTCTCCAGGTTTTGGTGTCCGTTGGTCTTTCTTTATACATTCATTGCAAAGCTTCTTTAATTATCAATCTCTTCTAGAAAAGCAGAAATTTCTTTTTTTATTCACTTAATTATGTGCACACAATTCTCATCTTTTCAAATATAGGAAAGTTTTCATAAGTATAAGCCTCAGAAATTTCCTTCTTTTCTACAATCACTATAGGATAAGGCTAAAAATAAATACAGTAGAGGAGATGGTTCATTCATATATTTTTAAACTAAATAAACAAGAAAGAGGTCTATGTATAAACATAAAGTGGAAAAAACCTGGAAGGTGAAAAAGATGATCCCACTGCTTTACCTGTTGCTGGTGTAGGTCTGGAATACCGCATTCTAAAGTCCCATCCGATAGCATCTGTGGTCTAGCTGTCAGCTTGATAGTCAGGGGCTTACTTATTTCTCCTCTCTGCTTCAAAGTGCTTCTTGCTTTCTGCCTCTTTTATCAGGTTCTTTTTTTAAGAAAAAAATTCCCTTCATTTTCTCTTTAATAATTGTTATCTTGACAGAACTCTCTGGCTAACCGGATGTATGCTTCTCTGTATGGGTGAAATCTCAGGAACTAGACCCTAGGTTAATGGGCCTTCCCAGAGTTGGGGATCCTGGCCTAGATAATTAAGAATTCTAGGAACATAGTGTTTCAGAAAAGCAGAACTCTAAAGATCCACAGGAAAAGGCCAGAGGGTCATTGATGTGAAGCAAAGTGGACCTGGGGCACTGTTTGAAGCTTGGACCTAGGCATTCTACAGGGAGATAAGCCAGGAAATGGAACTCAGATGATCCAAGTGAGAGGAAGAAGCAGACATTATGTTTGGAATGAGCACTGTTTTATCTTTGTGTATTTATTTGTTTTTAAAAACTTTCTTTTTTTGAGTGAGACAAAGCAGATTTATGATTTACATAAAAGGTTGAAGGCAGGATAAAAACTGTTCATTCTTATTTTTCAGACTATAGATTTTTTTTTCACTTCAGAGGATTAAACTTAGGGCCTTCTCGTTAAGGTACATCCCCAATCTTTTAATAATTTTACTTTTATGGGATCTTGCTAACTCACTGAATTGCCCAGACTTGAACTTGTGATCCTCCTGCCTCAGCTTCCTAGAGTTCTAGGGTTATAAGCATGCACTGACATCCCAGTAAGAGTATAGATTTTTAAAGCAGTTACTGAAAGCAAGCTATTTAATAGAAGCTATATGAGTCCTATGTTCTTTTCTTAACCTTTTTTTTGTCTTTTTGAGACAAGGTTTTACTATGTATTTCATGCAGGCCTTTAGCTCACTTTGTAACCCTAGTTGTCCTTGAACTTGCAACGATCCTCCTGCCTCAGCCTCCTAAGTTCTGGGATTACAGTCATGCATCACCATAACAGACTCTTTCTTAACTTTTTAAAACCCAAGCTTATGCATACTTAGTGTGAAAACACCAGATATAGATAAATAACATGTGTGTGAATGTGTGTGTGCACACATGCATATATGCACTGAAGTGAGGGAAAGAGAATAAAAATATATTGAATAAAAATCTTTACTCATCTTAACATTCTAGTATCCCAACATTAGCAACAATTCACTATTGCTAAGACTTAGAATATGCCATTTATTTGATACTAAGAGAACAGTTTTTTTCTTTTTTCCGAACACTGAAGGGAGCTTGCCTTTTACTCTCATGAAATAATCTCCTCAAAGGTTCCTTTACTTGTGACCTGTGTTTTCAGAACACAGATGTACTTAGATTCAAACCTATGGATGGTCCTCGGTGTATGAAAGACGTTCCTGGGCTTCTGCTGAGGGTTTTGTTTGTGGTGACATTCCAGCCTTCCGCACCGGGGAACTAGGCTATTACATGCTGTATTGTGCACAAAGGGAAATATTGGGGTCGTGAGAAATTGTCTTATAGTTCAGCCAAGCCATCGTATATAAACACTCTCTGTTGGTGCCTTATCATGAGATACTGACAAAGAATCAAAAGAAATGATTCTTTTAATGACAACAAAGGCATGGTTCATTGAAGGAAGCAGAAATGTCACTTGCTACTTTCAAATTTGGATCATTTGACTGAACATTTGTGTTGCTTTATTTGCTATATACCAAACTTTAGAGATTTCAAAGTTGTGATCTGAATTTGGGAGTGTAATCATAGGGAGGAAACGAGGAAAAAAAAAATTTGAAAGCTAAGAGGCAAATCGATATCTGGAAGTCATTATCATTTTAAAAATTGTCAAGTGGGAAGGCTCGGCAGTTGGGGAAATTAAGTTATAAACCTGGGCTGAGGTCGAGACATTCCTAAGGAGGACCAATGAAGGCAGAATCCATACACATAAGGCTGATGTCTGTCTGATCTGCTTTTTCCCTAGGAATTATTAATTCCTAATTAGAAAGCTTTGTGATTCTGGTTCCTTGCATACAATCAAGAAGTGATACATGAAAATAATCCCACTGTTTCTTCATTTTTTCCCTGGTAACAGAAGAAAGGAGCTTAGACCACATGAGTGAATAAAGCTTACTAGAGCTTACCTTCTTGATCGTGGGTTCTTACCTTTTTTTCTCTTTTACATTACCCACAATGAGCATAATGACTGGCACCAGAGAGAAACTATATTTTCAATTGTTGTTGCTAAATATAAGTGGAATAGTAATTTGATTCTGATTGATACAGATGGAAGGGAGCTATTAAAAACGAAGCAGACTTGTGTCAACCTGAGATTTTCTAGGTAGGTGCTATGTGAAGGTTGAAGTAACCAAATGACCATTAAACTCACTTCTCAATGAAGATATCCACTATTCATTCTAAATACTTATGATAAACTGTGTAATAGAAGGAGGCAATCATAAAATGATCCTTTTCCAATTGCTTCAGAGACAACCAAATTAACACTTTGTCACAGACCCATTTATTTTAATTGTTTTCTCCTAGGTAATATCAAAAAGTCAACATGAGCAGAGGGAACAGAAAAAAAGAAAAAAACAATTTGTTCCTCATTAAATGTTAGAAAAGTCCAAGATAAACCTATTTAAAATTGATCTGATAAGCCCAGGAACAGTGATGTACCGATGTGTTTTCCTCAGCTAATGGTCTTCAGCTAATATTTATCCATTGCTTTGAGAAACCATTAATCTCTTGTGTTGAGAAACTCCACAAATGCAATTTCTAGGGCATTTAACCTTTCTGTATTTGCTGTCTCTTGAGTTTGGGTGACTAGGTTGTGGTGTATGCTCAATTTTATTTAGTTTTCTTGAGTCCCAAATGCCAAGATAATAATACCAAGTTCATTTAAAATTAGTCTTTTCCTTTCCACGACACAGATATGTTCCTGGGTGTAATGAAGTTAAATTCATTTTGCCTTCCTCCACTTACATTCTTATCCATTACAACTTTCTCTTCCCTGCAGTACCTTCCTGCTATTTTTCTCCTCTGTAATTTGACATCAGGAATGGCCACAGAGGAAACAGCTGAGCAGGGTAAATGCCTTTCTAATGATTTCAAAGCTTCACTTCAAGTTTAATAATATTAATCAATCTTTAGATCAATCTTTTGGGGAGATTGTTGTTGTTGTTATTGAAAAAATCCCACAAGCTTTTAAAAATAAGCAGCCAACTCAAGTTCACTTTTTCACCTCGGGGCATCAGAACAAATCTCTCTTCCCTTTTCTCCTCCCCCTTCTTCTCCACTTTACACCCCCATCTCGTTCCTGCTACCCCAGTCCGGGCTGACAAGTAAGGATTTTGAAAAAATGACCGCTGTCCTGAACAAAGCCTGTTGTTGAAGGTAATTGTGGAAATATCAAGGGTATTGCGTCCTCCATTACTTAAGCTCTCATTTGTGGTTTTCATGGTTTTGAGGAATGTTTATGGCTGACAGTCCTTTCTTTACGGCTCTATCCTTCAAGCTCCGGCTGATACCGCTGGGAATGACCGCTTGAGTGACTGATAAAATGTCAAAGATGCCATTATTTCCAAGACAGTGTTTGGGAGCAGTAAGATCTGTTTCAATTTATCTCATTCACCTGAGTTTAAGTCTTCAGGTTTAACTTTGTTGGCTGCTACAACCAAATTGTCTCCGGGTTTTGAACGAACAGCCATTGTAGAGTGCAGTATTATAATGATGGTCGTGCCAAGACATTTGTGTTGTATTTCACTGTGCACATTGATGCAATATTTTGGACTTAATTAATACTCTCCAGGAAGCTTAGTTTATGGATGGCAATAACCATATTTTAGATCATGTGAAATACTGCAACAAAAATTCAATTCATAAGGCAGATGGCAAAGCCTAGTTTGAAGAACAACAAAACAAGAAGATTTACAATGAGTTTCAGAATTCTTTCAACTGGAATCCAGCCGCTGCCAAAGCTCTGTTATTTCACTGGAGGGTAACAATCTGTGAGGGTCATTAGTGTCCTCATAAAAACTGAGATTAAAAAGTAGTCAAATGAAATGAATAAATAGTTGAGGCTTTGTCTCTGCAACCGAAGTGGAATTATTTAAAAGGCAAAGTTTCCAAATGCTTTTTTAAAAAAACTCATTCTATAGTCTTTTGGTTTTCAACCTGGAATTTACTAAAGCAAAAAGTTTAATGTAATGGAGAGAATTTTGTTAAATTCTCCAGTATGCATCATATGAAAATTTTCAGGAGCAGATGCTTCTCTCTCTCTTTCTCTCCCCCCACTTTCTTCCCCACTCCCCCTCATTTTTTTCACAGCTCAAAAGAGAACCCAGTGTGGAAATACTTATAGTGGAGGAGGGATAAATAGAATGTTAGTAATACTCATCCAGTTGCTTTGGTATAGTCAATTTTGGCATTGCCATGGAATTGTTAAAAAGCAAGTGTGATCAGATAACTTGCAATCTGATAAGACACAAAGTTTGTAAATAGGTTAGATAAATATTTACAACAGGTTACTTTGGTTGAGATCTGACCACCCACTGGCTCAGCAAGTACCTTGTCTCTGCTCAAGTATTTGAAAGAATGATACAGTGATATAAAATTTAAAATATATATCATGAATCAACTGGCTTGCAATACCCATGGTGATTATTTCAGAATGGGCTCTTATGATTGCTTGTGTGTGTATGTATGTGAGTGTCTGTATAAAATTTGTAACAGTTATTCACAGTAACTTTTTGTGTTCTAAATATCAGAGCTCTGATTGGGGAAAAAAGAAGAATCAAGATATATTGTGAAAATAGGCACAAATTTCCTATGGCAAATATGATCATTGGATATGTCTAAAATGTACCAATAAAATTAATTAAAATATTAAATTCATAGCTATCATGAAAAAGAGTGGAATGCAGATAATTCTATTAAGCTTTAACCACTAATCAAATGTTTTGAAATTCTTATTTTTTATTTTTTAAAATTTTATTTTAAAGAGTATAAAACAGAATAAAACTAATCAAAACAAACTAGTGTAAGACATACAGGCTTAAAAACATTACAAAATCAACAATAGTTACCACAAGGCCTTTTGAGGTCTTCAAAATAGCTGCAGATAACTTTGGACATAATAAAAATCAAACAGAACAGAATAAAATAGAAACAATAAAAACAAAACAGTGAATGCAATAAAGGACTTCAAAATAAGCCAATAGTAAATCCAAAATTGCTACCATAATATATCTTGCTTTTTGAAATAGCTGCTTCTGTCATCAGATTTGATATAATTAAAACAAAAGAGAATAAAATCCAAACCAACAAAACAATGGAAACAATATAGGACTTCCAAAATGAGACCATAGGGAATCAGCAATGGCTGCAACCCTCAGAAGGAGATCCCCCCTAGATGCCTCACTGTGTACCACTATTCTCTGAACCTATGCTCAGACCACAGCCCCTAGACCTGCAATATTAGTGAAACACCAAAGCACTATATGCATCCATCTGCATTTCTCCTCCATAGCTATCATCACAGCCTGTGTTTCTCTGGATAAGCTGGTCGCTTAGGGCAGGGGGTGGAGGGTATTGGTACTTTTTGTTTACCAACCCATGTGCCAGAAAGGGCTGAAGTCTGACTGTTCCAATCTGGTGGCAGCCCATGCATGGTGCTGGTTCCCAGACTGGGCTTGCTTGCTAGTGTGACCTTGTTCTCTCTACCCCTGGTCTGTAAATGGTGCTGACTCACAGGGAGAGACTGGGTTCTGGCTGTTCCAGTTGGGTGGTGGCCCACACATGCCACTGGTTCAATGTTTTAAAATTCTTAAGACAGATTATTTGTGTCAATATTGTTACAAAGATCAAAGGATGATTGTAATGAACATGTTGATTGGCTACTGTTGTTACTGTGTTGGTCAGCTCTCCATCATTGTGACAAACTACCTGAGTAAAACCACTTATAAGGAGGAAAGTTTGGTTTTGGCTCATAGTTTTAGAAGACTCAGTCGGATGTTTCAGACATCATAGCAGAAGGATGCAAAGCAGCTCACCTTATGGGAGTTAGGAAATGGTGGCAGGGAGAGAGAGAGAGAGAGAAATTGTGCTCATGGGCTTCATCTTTTTCCCTGAATGTTGTTTTAAATTTGTCTATTCTGAGTTCAAATATCTCAGAAGACTCTCAAACATGAAGATATTAAGCAATTTTGTATAAACCATTGGAAATCTCTTAGGCCAGTGGTAGTGAACCTATGGTGTGTGCCATGTGGGCATGTGGAAGTCTCTGTTGGCACATGAGTCAAGTTGTTCCAGCATTGCTCCAGCAGCTGCATATTCAGGTGTAGTTGCAGTATTGGCACTTTGTGACAAATAAGTGGGTTTGGGGTTGCAGTTTGGGCACGTGATCTCTAAAAGTTTCACTGTCACTGTCCTAGGTAATCACCATTATTCAATATACCCTCCTCTATGCCTGACCATCTACTGCTTTCCGAGCACTGCCTCTGGATGCTTGGCCAAGATAATAAATGTACTATGGAAGATGAGAAATTCAAATGGCACTATTTCTTTTGTAAATATACTATTTGAATGCAGAGACTGTAGACCAAAACTTCCCTTGTTGTGCTCCTGACAGGCTAAATTACTGCTAATAGGTGCACATGCCAAGGGATTGATCTTTATAGCCTTGTTGGTGACCAAGAGGGGCTGAGGGCAACCAGTACCTCCAAATGGTCATCTTTAGTTTGGAGCAACCTTTACAGATTAACCCAGCAGCCATAAAAATATGTTCCTTTCTATGTTGTCATGACATGAATATGGTTGGAAATTACTGCTTCAGGCCTCACTTTCCTATAAAATAAGAGGAGTTGCTTTCGAAGGTCTATTCCATCCCTATAATTCTACAAGCATATATCAGCCTGCAGTTAAAACACCCAGAACTCCCTGTTCCTCTAGTCATATTTCCCTCAGTCACAGAAGTTCATAAAAATAGAATTAAAAAACATGGGAAAATGTAATAGAGTATATTTCATGTACAGCAAACCTATCTGATTTTTATTAGACTCTGTGCACAAGAGGCAATCCTTGTTTTTGTGGTAGAGAAGGGACTAAGGAACTAGAACACAATCTATTATTTTAAAATATTGTTGTAATAAAGGATCTGTGACATCTCTGCCATCCATCTAGTTCTCTGCCTCCTTTTTCTGATTTCTTGTCTTTGGCCACCCTAGTGGTCAGCTAAGTGAGCTCTTGAATTCTATGTTGAGAGAAGAAACATAATTATTGGCTAATTTCATCAGTCCCAAAGAGGGATGTATAAGGAGAAAGTGAAAGACAATGGAACTGGCTGACTGTGTCATGTTCAATAATATTTGCTTTCTAAGAAATCAAATTTAATTATTTGTTGAAAAGTATACAATAATTTTCTTCTAGATTCAGGAGGGTTAGAGTAGAGTAAACTTTTTTTTTCTTCATTTTGCTTTTAGTTGCTTTTCAGAACTCCATGTCAGGTTTACAATTGTCTTCTGACATCTTCAACATTCTGATTATTGCCTTGGAGAAGATATCATTCTTTATAGATCTCACAGATAAAGACCAAAATAGTATCTCTTTCACTCTAAAAAAGCCTTCATTTTAGCATGCAATTACTTTGGAATCTTTTCTTGACTGATTAGAAAAGACTTGGTAATTCACTCCTCAATACACAGGCTCAGCAATTTTTCATTGCTCTGTGTTCCTTAGTATCACTTTTTTCTAAGGTAAATCAGACACTACTTATTAAAGGAATTTGTAAACCAACTATTACCTGGTCATACAAATTATTGTTACACAAATTTTATTATTTTTTACTTAATTACAATATATAGAATAAATTACAACATTGTTTTGCTCAATATTTCCTTCACTCATCATTCTTTTCATTTTTCCTTTTCCTTGTATTTTACTGTATATTTATTTCATTTTTCCTTTTAATGAACATGTTGAAAGCAAGGATATGCCAAAGTTCATTCTATAAACTATTTGGTAAAATATTTAACTTATAATTTCTGTTCTGTATCTGCAAGGAAAAGAGGCATAAAAAAGTGGTTATTGCCTTTTTGTTCCACAGAAAATTTACAATTTCACTGATGATATATCAACATATGTGAAAGCAGCATATAAAAGCATGGAAAAGACCTAACTAAGTTATGAATTACTGCAGATATTTAGTATTGTGGGAGTTAGAAAAGGTAAAGGGAGGCTACGAGCTTGGGTAGACCAGTTGGTGCTGAGTTGATTCTTGGCAGAGCAAGAAGATTTGTATTTATGTAAAAGAAAAGCATGTGCAAATATTCTTTAAAATATGGTGACAAGTTGAGATTATATTACAACTAAAAAGCTTTTGTATAGAGAAGGAAACAAAAACAGACAATTCACAGAATGAGAAAATATTTGTAACTATATACCTAAAAATGATTAATATTCCAAATATATAAGGAACTCAGACAACTGAATAGAAAGAATAGAAATAACTCAATTTTAGAGAATGAACAAAGGAACTGAGTAGACATTTTTCAAAAGAAGATGCACAGATAGCAAGCTTTTGTGAGGATGCAGAAAAAAAGGAACACTTGTTCACATAAATTAATGAAGCCATTATGGAAAACAATGTGTAAGTTCCTCAAAAAATTAAGACCAGAGCTACTGTATGATACTATCATTCTATAACTGCATCTATAGCTAAAGGAAATCAAACCAGTATGTAAAAGAGATACCTGCACTCTCACTTTAAGTGCAGTCTTAGTTGTAAGAGCAAAGATGGATCAATATAAGTGTCTGTCAACACATAATTGGATAGAGAAGGATGATGAATATACACAATGGAATACTATTCAGCGATAATAAAGAAGGAATCATACCATATACCACAACATAGATGAATCTGGAGGATATTAGGCTTAGTAAACAAGATAGAAAAATAAGTATGTATGACCTTAATTATACACAGAATTTTAAAAAGTGGAATTCCTAAAAGTAGATGAGTGGTGATTACCAAAGGCTCAGAGGACAGTTGGGATATGTTGGTCAAAGACATAAAATTTCTGTTAGAGGAATGTGTCCGAGAGATCTATTATATAATATAGTGATTATATAGCTAATAATAACATGTATTTCTGAAAAATCACTAATAATAGATTTTGAAGTGTTCTCACACAAAAAGTCAAATATGTGAGGTAATGTGTATGCTATTTCCTCACTTAGGCCATCCCCAAATACTCAAAATGTCATATATGATAAATATATAATATTTTATTTTTAAGTTAAGTGATTGACTAAAAATTTCCAAATTTCTGTTCTACATCAGAATCACATCTTTTGAATTGCTACTCACTCACATTTTTTTCTGAAAAGAACATTATCAGAGTACATGTAATTTTACTACATGAGCACGGTATATTTCATTCAGTAGTTGCCACCAGAATGTGAATTAAACATCAACTAAAGTCAAGAAATACTCTCAAGAACCCATTGCTTATGAGTCTATACTACATCCCATGAAAAATATAAAGATGGATGGAATTTGGTCATTTTATTAAAGAGTGAATAGTCTAAGAGGCTAAAATATAATTTTAATATCATGGAGAAAGTGAATATTCAATTTTATTTCAACATTCACCTGACTTATTGTCAGAATAAGAGGAAAAGCTCTAATTTGGAAGGGGTTTTAGTTTTCAGTGTTACAAATAGTTGAGTTGACTTGGATTAGCTCTCTCTTTCCTTCCTTGTGCTCTTGGATAGGCTCTCACTAAGTAATTGAAACATACAGAGGTCAGGAAAATAAAATATCCCACAAATGTGAGCATGGCATTCTCATTGTGACTCTTGGGGTTTTCCACACAGGTGAAACTTTTGGGGTGAAACTCTACTTACATATGGAGAAGGAGGTACTGTGTAATTTAACAGCCTCCTCTCCAGCCTTTGTGACACTCTTCAGATTATGGTAGAAATGAAGCACCTGAGATTTCCCTATCTCTCCTCTCTGGCAAACTGTCTTCCACATCAATCCCTTTCATAGGAGGCATTGTCCTTATCCATTTGTGCTGGGCTAACCTAATCCCCTCAGGCTTTCCTAATTCTTCCCCTTCCTGGTGTCCCTTCTTTATGCTTCCGTGAGGCTCTGTGTGTACTAACTCACTAAACTTCCACCTTGTCTACACCTGTCACCTACACTAGTCAGGTATTTCCTCCAGGTTGTACACTGTATTATATTTATTTCCTCTTGGTTTGTAGGAGGATCTCAATAAACACTTTGGCATGAATGCATTCATAAATGAAAAGACTGTGTCCTACATTTTATAAGATGGTAAAAACTTTGAACAGTGATATCAATAATTATGGCCCTGGGAAGGACAGGTTAGGGCTGGAAAGAGGGATTGACTTAACTTCAATGAGTAGATGAGATTTCAAAAGGCCAAAATAAAAAGGAATAGAGTTCCAAGCAGGTGGACCAGGCATAATAAGCCTAGAGCCTTATGTTTTCTTTAGGGGCTTACAAAACAATTAGTATCTGTTATGGTTCTGTAGGTTAATGGAGCTATATTGGAGACTTTCCCCATGGGGTGTCATCAGCAGCTTTCTAAGAGAATGGCTTGGCGTCACCTGAGAGCTCAGGGAAAATGGAAGTCCAAGACAGCTGGTATATTGTTTATGTTTCTGGACCCTTAGCATCTCTCCAAGTGCTTGTTATATGACCTCCTAGAGGCAGGAACTGGAGAATGCCATGGCAGTTAAGGATTGTACCAGGAAAGCACAGTGCTACTTTGCAGTCTGCTATTGAGTTCACCTAGATTTAAGGAAGTAGAGAAATAAACCCTCTCATTGAGGAGGCACAAGACCACATTTCTGAGGAACACAGAAGTGGAAACACTGCTGCAGTATTCTCAAAACATGTACCCTACAGGAAGCTTTCTTTTAGGGACAGTAAGGCATTTGTGTAGCTTACTAAAAAGGAAATGTGGGTACATAGTGAGAAAGATAAGCCTGAGTCCAGAAAGGTTAGGGTTAGGGTCTCTCCCTCACTCTCTTTTTTAAAAGTCATTTTGAGACAAAGTTTGCTATGAAGCTCAGGCTGGCCTTTAACTCACAGTATGGTCCAGGTTGACCTTGAGCTTGCAGAAATCCTCCGAGTGCTGGAATTACACGCATGAGCCACTACGCCTGTCCTCAGGTATACTGATCTCTTGGTATTTTACTAAAGCTTTGGTATTGCATCAGGAGAGAAAATTCCCAAAATTTTTCATTCTATTGAAGTGGTTTCCCTGTTTTAACTACATGTAACTTTTTATTTTAGTATAGGTGTGCTGTTGATCAACTTATTTTGCTAAGTTGTATACCATATGATAGGATATCAATATGCCTCCTTATTTTTTTATTTTTATCAGTCATGATAAAACATGTCTTGAATAGGTATATATTCTGTAATATTTGCTATATTTTTGTGAAATGTAGCATGCATGTACGGATTATAGAAATAACAGATTGCATGGGTGACAGCTACAGTTTATTGAAATGCTAGGATAGCTGTCTCTGAATATCTTCCAAAAATGGCTTGCAGTAAATGATTGCCCTGGGAGAAGCCAATAATTTTGCAGTGAAGCTAGAAATTTAAGACAACTATGTAGTCACTTGCTTGATGACATAGCCGGGCTGTGTAAATTTAGACACAGCTCCTTCAAAGCAAACAGTTTCCCTTCACCCCCTACCAAAGTTTCTGAATAATTATATCTACTTCAGGACATTTAGAAAGGTGTACCTTCCAGGTCCAAGAAATCTTAGGAAGCTTTTCCAGATGCTAGAGCACTGTAAGCATCAGCCCATCTGTTCCTTGGTTTTAAGGTATTTTATTTAAAGAGAAAAATATCTGTCCTTGTTATTCCTACCTGTAAGTTGTAATGAAAATGGGTGCAGCATGCTACTGTGATAGATGGTAAATAAATTAACCTGCTAACTTACTGGTCCAGTGCCTAAGATATCTACGCAAATAATGGCAGCACCCTAATATTGAGCTTTGGTAATATGTCGACGGCTACATGGAGATGTTCCAAGAAATAACTCTCTGAAAATCACTAATGTATTCACATTGTCAGTGCATTTTTAAGAACAGATCTTTCACTACAGTCGAGTGCTTCTTCATGAGAGTTCTGCTCTTCATACCAAAGAATTACTTTGCATTTGTCTTGGGTTCTAGCTTTCAAACACTAAAATACTGTGACTGCTGGTCTCTCTTTTTTCCTTTTTTTAATGTTTTTTCTGGAGTTGCAGTTGTTTGAGATCCTTGGAGACACATTTGTATTTAATTTCTAGCAAATGCAGTGTATTACACTGCATGTACTTTTGGATTCTGCTTTAGATACTCAGAGACAATCAATTACAAACAAATAATTAATTACTCGTAAATTGATCTCCAGTTGATTTTTCTAGGATTCATTTTCTGTTACAATTGCTTAATTATATATATGGAAGTCAGCCTCATTAGAGTCTTGGAAAATTATTAATATATACTCCTTCTCCTTGATTCACACAAGTTTACTAACCTTAAAGTGAGGCAAATAAACATGCTCAGTTAGCCTTCACCTTGATAATATATATTAATGGTGATGGGTGAGGAAATAGCTAATTGTGTGAAAAATTGTGTGGTAATGTGGTTAGAGCTTCTGGCTTTTCCAGTGAAGACTTTATTTCCAGATTGATTTCACTTGGTAAATATTATAGAAAGCTGAATTCTGGCAGGAGCTTTGAATTACTTTTCTATTCATTGACAGGATGTCTACACTAACCCCACATTTTTTATGAATAGTCTCACATATCTTCCCTGGTGAGGCTGTCAAGGAATCTGTGAGATGTGAGGCCAAGAACAGTGTCCTCTACTAAATATGTGCCAAGAGAAGAGGGGGGAGTTTTGATGGCACATATATTTAATTTTTCCGCCATTGATTGATGTAAGTGAGGAAACTCACTAGATTAAAGAAAATAGATCTTCTGAATGAAGAACTAAAACCTGGATACCAAAGCATATTCATTTCAGGGCACTCATGTCTTTATCTGTAAAATATTTAGCCTATGGGTTTATGCACATTGTAAAAATAACAAATAACAATTTATGATGGAAATAAACCATGTTTATGGTTTACCACCACCCAAACAGCAGTGACACTAACCCTCTGACTTTGTATTCAAAACACAGTGACAAACAGTACCCAACTATCTGTCAGATATAAATTTCTGGATTAAATCAGCAGGACTTCAACTCAATCCAGATAAAATTGTGACAGCATAAGAGCATGAGTCTGGAACAGAAATGTATCATCTCTCTCTCTCTCTCTCTCTCTCTCTCTCTCTCTCTATATATATATATATATATATACACACACATATATATATATATAGAATATATATATATACATATATATATATATATATATATATATATATATAGTAATTCCTTGGAGAATTAACAAAATTAAAGGGAGTTTGGGTTACATCAGTGGGTTAGCAGGTGAATACACACTTCTTGCCACCTCACACCCGTGTTCCATTAATAAGGCATATGTCCTATTTGCCATGAAAATCCCTTTTGTGCAGGGTATGAGAAACATTTACATCAGTCTATTTTTCAAATGATGAGTAAGCTATACAGGGAAACCAAAGCATAATAGATACCAAAATGGAAGGTAAGATGGGAAAAGGAAAGTACTCTTCCCCATGGTGAGTTTAAAATCTAGTTGGGAGTGAACTGTACACTTGAAATATGTGGGAGAAGTCTGCTGGATGTTTAAAAGAAGGCAAGAAAAAGTTAATAGTGCAATTTGGATCATATCTCACAAAAGGAAAAATTGGTCTTTCTATTTTCAAGATGACCCTTATAATGCCTGTTTTGGTTCACTTTAATTGAGGCTACTTACCTCTGAATTTCTTGTAAAATAAGCAATATATGAGATCATTAACATCTGAGCTACTTTTAGCTGAATATTTTGCTATTTGTTCCTACAAGTGTCCTACTGTCAAAACCAGCTGATCTAGAGTGCCATGAGAGTCTTGATGTATTCTGGCTTTGTGGGTCATCATCTAAAACATTCCGTTGGAATGTTGCCATGCTTCAAATTCTTGGTGCCTTGACCCAGTTAGAGCACATATTTACTAATTCATAAAATACACATTTACTGAATTACATTCTATGAGATAGGAACCATGCTGGGCCCTGGGAACTTAACAGTTAGTGAGATGTTGAACCCTTTTAGAGCTCAACAATCTACTGGGTAAGGCTTGGGGGAGACACACAAAAACAACAAATTTCAATGGACTGTGTCAAATTATAGTAGAGATACAAGTAAAGTATGTTGCGGTAACAAGAAAGCAAGAAGTGGCATGGAAATAAGCTACTGAGAATGCCTTTTTAGAAAAAGGTCAGGATATTTTAAGGAGGAGTCCTTTTAATGCCAGGAATTATAAGTGCTACAGGAAGGTGGAGCCATCCTTTGTCAGTCATTCCTCTTTTGGTCTTGATATAATGCTTCATGCAAACCATGTGAAACATTCTCTGTTTAACAAAGATGAAAAGGAGATGTAAGAAACCTTAATTTTTAACTTACTTATTTCATAGCTGCTTCGATCCTTCTGGCCTCTGAGCCCTTTTCCTTATTTATAAAGTGAAGATCAGGAAGCCTGCTTTGGAGGATTGATGTGAGACTGGCCTGGAGAAATGGAAGAGATGCCACTAAGTGTGCTCTCAGTGACAAAAGGAAGGCAATTCAGAAGTAGGTAGGAGCACAGGACTCAGGAAAACTGGAGATAGAAGAGATAAGTTAGTTGAAAAAATAATAGAAAAGTTTGTCATGTGTCAGGCATTTCCCTAAATCCTTTATTTACTTTAAAAATTTTTGTCCATAGTTTTATATTACTGATGGGGTAAACTTAGGCCCAGGGATCTTAAATATTTTGTCCTAAGTCAGGCAGTAAATAGTGTAATTTAAGCATATAGACCCTGGAATGTACGCTTATAATGCTAATATTTTTGATTCCTGGTTGATTGATAGTGCCTAGGAACTGAAGTTGTGAATGCGACAGTGGATAAATTTCAACTGCAAAGGTAAGAACAGCAGGGAGTAGACAATGCTGTTGTGTTGTTGTTGACTCTCTAGCTATACAATAAATTATGATGCTTTGCTGTAAGTAGCTGCATTTTTAATTTGTAGCCATTATGAAGACCAAGGTGAAGTAGTCACACAGAAGTGCAACATATTTAAACTGATGAAATAATGTGCCTATAAGAAGAAAGTAATGCTTGTATTTCACCCCTTATTCTACTGTGTCTTTTATGGTTAGGGTTGACTTGGAAGAAATATGCAAAAGGAGATGGTAGCCCAAACTAAGGTATCACCCATGAGAATGAATTTGACCTGCTATGGAAGAGTAAGCGTCAGCATTGCTGACTGGTTGGGTGAGAGGAGGGTATAAAGAGCAGAAAGACAGAATTGAAAGACTACCAGGTTTCTGCCTCAGATAAATAGACAGAAGGTCTCACCATCCATAGACATAAATAATAATGAAAAGCTGAATAATGAAAAGAGATTATTTGGTTTATTTTTGATAATTTGAATTTGACTTGCTCCCAGGATGTTTAAATGGAGATGCTCACTATATGATATATTAGATTTGAAGCTCAGAAGACATCTGTGACTGAAGATCCTCAATATGGAGGGATTTCTGAAGTCATAGGGATAGATGAACTCATTCCGGGAGATAAAGTAAAATGAAAAGGGTGATAAAAATAGAACCCAGGCACACACTGATGTTTTAGGTGTACGTGAAAGTAAGTCCTTGAGGAAATTTCTATCTGGCAAAAGTGAAAGTTGGAGACTGAAATTTCAAAGAAGTCAAGGAAATAGATAGCAAAATGTTTCAGTAAAGACTGGGGACAGTGCCCATGGCTCTGTAATGGCTGTGGGTTTCAGTGGATGAGGTTATGGCAGACATTTGGGACAAGAGCTGACCCAAAAGGTGAGTTAAATAAGAATGGAAAGAGTGACAAAGTGAGGACACTGAATGTGGATCATACTTTCAAGGTACTCAGTTATGAAATAAGTGAGAAGTAGGGAAGTATCTAGATTGAACATATTTGGATATATTTAATGCTGATTTTCAAAGCCAGTAGCACAGGAAGGTGGAGAACTCAGGTGGAGAACTCAGGGGAAGTATTCTAGGTATTGAGGAAACAGGTGTGTAGAAAAGGGATATCAAATACAATTCAAAAAAAATTTTTTTTAATGCCCTTGTATCCCAAAACCAATTGGTGGAGAAATGGGACTTCTGGGAAGATGGCAAAGTAGTAAGTGACAAAGAAAACAGTCTCTCTGAGGGTCACTGGCCAGAAAGTAGATTATAGCAACATGAGAAAGATAAGGAGGGAAGTGGGTCCTCTGGACCCAGGGAAAATCTGAATCGTGAATTGAAGCCCACAGAGAGAGTAAAAAGAACAACTTCAAGAAAGAAGGTGGTAGCTAGTGGTGCCTTCACCCTTGAGATGGGACAGACTGTGTGAGAGGAGCTGTTCAAATCTGGGGATGCCTGGTCACTGTGATGGTGTTGGCTGGTGACCCTGGAGGCCTTTGCAGAGAGACATGGCAGTAGAGGTGAGTGGCGGACATTAGGGACTACATTGGCTGGCAGGGAGAGAGTGATTAGTGAGGAGTCATTTTGGAGATGGGTCAGATAAGTCTAGAACCCAGAACTGCTGCTGGCTTCCTCTAGCAGCTCCCAGGTGGATGCAGACTCATGGCCATAGCAAGCCCAGTGACTTTGGTCTCAGGGTAGGTCTGCTGAGATTATCCACTACTCTGCCATAAAGCAACTGCTGACTTGCTGGGACAGATCAGCAGAATTCAAGACTGTCTCCATGGGTTATCTACTAGTGAACCCAGAGAGAATCCAGGAAGTGGATTGTTTGTTTTTCTTTTTCTTTTTTTTCCTCTCTCCTTCATTATTTTTATGTGAGTGTGAAAGTGATTCCTAATGGGTGTGTTCTGTTCTGTTTTTTCTTTTATCTCTTCTATCTCTCTTTTTTTTCAGTCTTCTGTACCAGTTCCCCCAAGTTGGTGTGATACCCCTTTGTCCTTCTGATCTCTTTCTCTTCTTCCACTTTATTTTTTCCTTAACCCATTTTAAATTTGAACACTTGCAGACAAAATTGACACATTAAGGACTTATATATTGCATGTAATTATCTGATTTGTTTTACATTTTGTTATATAACCACAAATGTATTTAATAGGGCTTAAGTTGCAAATTAAGAGTTATCTCAGTTTGTTGATTTCTAGGCTTTGTTTGATGTTATTGGTAACAATAACCAAAATTGACATAATTGTCCTAAACAGCTGTTGGTCCTTGTATTCCATGACTGAGATTAACTAAGGGTCACAGAAAATATGGTGGCAGAGTGCTAAAGAACCAAGGACTAGGCAAAGCAAGCAATAACTTCTCATCTCCAACAAGTTGAAGAGGTAAGATCTTGTAACAGACTCAAAACCTGAAAACCAGCTACACCTGGAAGACACTTCAGAGAACGTAATCATCATTTAAGGGTCTTAAACACTACCAATAAAACAAACCCATCACTGGAAATTTACAAGCATCACCCCAGGAAATAAACTAAAAAAGGAGAGAAAATAAAATGAGAAGATACTTAAGCAAAATGCAACCCCAGACATACAGTTTGCCAAAGGCAAATCCAGGGGAAGCCCCCCACCAGATCTCTCTGAAGTGGTTACAAGAAAGCAATTGAATGAGGTGCTAGAAAAAATGAAATCAGAAATAATCTCTCAGATAACTACAGAGATTACCTAAATACACACCATGCTTAATAATATTAGAGCAGACACAGACAAAAAAATAGACAAGCTTAAGAAATTTTGCAAGATCAATATAGGAAAGAAATGGAATCTATAGTACATTCAAGCAGATATCCAGGAAAATAAACACTCCATTGAAAGTATTTGAAGCAGATTAGGCCAATGTGAGAACAAGATTGAGATATTGAAGAAAGGCTTGCAAATAGCAAACAAGAAAAGAAGTATTTCTCAAAAATAGCAAAGGATCATCAGAAATCAATCCAACATCTGCTAGATGAGACAAAGAAGAATAATTTAAGATTTAATTGGAGTCAATGAACAAGCAGGAGATACCAAAAATGACATTTAAAAATGTTCACAGACAACATGACAGAAAACCTTCTTGGTAGACAGAAAGAATTTGACATACAGATAAACAAGACACATAGCTCCAATTAGCAATGAACAAAAAACAAAAAACAAACAAACAAACAAACTCTATAGCCAGGCATATCATGGTCAAGATTCCAGAAATTCAACACAAGAATATTAAAAGTAAACAAATCACCTATAAAGGAAAGCCCATGAGCATTACAGTTGACTTCTCAGCACAAATGCTCAAGTCAAGGACACCTTGGAGTGAAGTATTCCAAGTTCTAAAAGAAAACAACTTTCAACAAAAATTGATGTACCCTACAAAACTACCTTGCAAAATTAATGGAGAAATAATGTACTTCCATGACAAAGAACATCTGAGGAAATTTATGTTCACCAAACCAGCACTCCAAAATGTTCTGAAGGACATTTTAGAAATATAATAAGGGCTACAGCTCCATGAACCCCAATAGAAGGAATCCACCAGGGAAGGCAAACAATTAGAGGGAGGGAAAAAAAGGAGGGAGCCAAAAACAAAAACAATAAGTCAGCACATATCAGTTATAACCATCAATGTTTATAGTATCAATTCACCAGTGAAAAGACACAGAATGGCAGAATGGATCAAGAAGCAAGATCCAACAATATGCTAAAAACAAGAAATACCTTTCGAAACCAATTGGTGGACTAGGAGGACAACTTTCCTGGGTGTGTCAGAGGGAAATACAAAATGGTACTTTAATGTGCTTTAGGGTATAGAGTTCCTGCCTATGAAGAGGATCAGAGACCATCACAGTCTCCAACAGACTCATGATCATAAATAAATGGCATTGATGGAGAAACTTGTAATACATTCCATAAAAGTGAATCCAGATAATGATTAAATCAATACCAAGGATTATCAGTGTTGACTAAAACAAGCAAGGAATGGAAATATGTAATATTATCAAGTTTAATGAGTCTAACCTGATGCACCTTTAACCTATGTGGTGAAGTTTAAATCATGTTTCTTTGTTACAGAAAACAGACCAAACATGGGAGGAAAAGGCACTGAGATGTTTTAAGAGGCAGTTTATTATACTGGTGGGCTTGACTGGGATCTCCCCCAAAGAGTCAGAGTCCCATCTAGCAGGGGTTTCATTGCTTTTATGGGGAAGGTAAGCAGGAGGTACAGAGGAAGGTTTAGTGCATTATGACTGGAAGTTTGGGTGACATCACAGGTTGCCATGGGAATTAAACATTTCAAGTTACATATCAAGACCATCAGCTACACAAAGGCAATAAATAAGGGAAAAACAAAGGAAGGAATGATCTGTTATCAGACTTGCCCATACATGTCTGCCAGGTTTTGGCAGGCATTTTTTGGTGGGATTTCTTGGCAGGATTTTATTTAAAATTTTAAATTCCCTTTCAGCTTTGGACCAAGAAAATATTCAAGTGAGCTATGTATATAAAAATGACTTTGTGGAAAACTGATGAAAAAACCCCTGCCATAAGCCCCAGACCATTGTGATCTCTCTATATTTAAGAAAAGGATGCCAACTCAAAATGTATTACTGTTTGCTCATTTGTTCACCTATCCACTCATTAAATTTTTTCTAAAGCTACCACTTAATTTGGCTTCAGCCCATATACCAAATACTGTATTGGATTCTGGAAATTTGAAATTTAATTATGCCCCATCCTTTTCTTCTTGGGTGATAATTTCTAAGGAAAGAGACATAAAAGAAGCACTCTGTGTACCAGGGAATAGGTACTATCTTAATAAAAAGGTAGAAGGAATCATGGATAATGATCTTCTCTGGACTAAAGGAGTCACTTCAGAAAAAATA
Organism: Dolichotis patagonum; assembly: GCA_004027295.1. Lineage (NCBI taxonomy): Eukaryota > Metazoa > Chordata > Mammalia > Rodentia > Caviidae > Dolichotis > Dolichotis patagonum. Next base: position 23,175 of record PVJX010003852.1, read on the forward strand.
CATAAGATCTTTCCATTATTTTAAATTGCATAATTAAACCAGTCCATTTTACTCACATTTTTTCATAAAAACACCCTCTCTAGATTTTTAAAGTTTTATTTTTATTTGTATATGTTTGCAGTACATATGATTGTATTCATTGTGGGGAATTGGTACATATACATAGTAAATGTTACTTCACTTTCATCCCTTTCCCTCCAACTTTTTCTCTTTTTCCTCCATTTCTTGGTCCTCTTTCCTTTTGCAAAGATCTATCTCCCTGTTTCCTATTATTTACCTTAATAAATCAAACACACAAGCTTAAATATCATATATTCTTTTACATGAGAAACCCAAAGTATAAATATAGAGCAAAATAAAGAAAAAAATAGATTTTAAAAAATGTAACTTACCTTGATGAGGAGCTCCTCATCCCATCTGAACTTTCCGAGCACATTAACAGGAATATATTTGTCAGAAGGTCATGGGTTCCACAGTTTCCTGAGACTTCAGCAGTCACCCTCACCTCTACCTTGTTCATGGAAAGGCACCACCATTATCCAAGATGCTGCCACATTCTTAGGGTTGAAATGCAAAATGTTCCCCAAAAGTATCATGGTCAGAGGTTGGATCTGCTGGGAGAGGACTTGTCACTGAGTGTGTGACCTGGAAGGGTGAATTCTCGTCCCTGGCTCTTCTAATTTCTCTCTGTTTTCTGGCTGCTATGAAATATGTAGCTTTTCTCTGCCATGCCTTCCTTCATGCCATTTTTTTTTAACCTTGGAGCCAACCAACCATGGGGTCAGTCATAAAATTGTGAGAGGAATAAACACTTCCTCCTTTAAACTATGGGTGTTGGGTATATGTCCCAGTGACAGGAAGCTGACAAGTGTATGTCATATAAATCATCCATTATTAACTAACTCAGAAATGGTTGTTTTTACTTCCTGCAAAATAGTTTATTAATTAACTTGGAAATGGTCATTTTCACTTTCTGCAAAATATTTTACATTTGTACAAATAAGTACTTGTATAAATCTGAGTTTGGGTTTAGAATTATTTTAGTTTTAGAATTTTATGATCACTGAAGCAAAATACCATTTTCAATTAATTCACTAAAGAACTAGAGAGCAGGAGGTAAATTAAAACCCAGATTTCTTACTGTAAATTGAATGGAAAAAAAAAGGCTTGGTACCTAAAGCACTTATTTCTGGATGGGCATGAACTTCATGATGCCAAAGTGAGCACATGGTTTCTATCATGGGATGGATAATCATGGAGACACATATTTCTATTTCCAACCTACTTCAATTTCTAAGGACTTTCATATACAAGTTTAATTTCTCTAGAAAAACATCTATGGTAGTCTTATTTTTTATTTCTCGTTGCCAGAAAAATATATGACTATAGTCTTCTACTACAACATAGAGAAATGGAATTTCATTGAAAGGGAGGAAGCCATGCTCAAAGGTTTCATACTTGATTCAATACACCTTCAATATGGGTTTTGAAATGTAGAAATATTAAGTAGATTGGAAGTAGACAAGTAACACCTCTTTAGACCCCACTTCTGAAAATGTTCAGATAATTGATTGGGGCTGTGGAACATGGGGTACAGAAGGGCAAAGAGCAAGACATGGGAGGAAACTTCTAAATACCCCAAAGTATATTTACAAGTACAATACTCAAATCATAGAATTTATTTTTAGAATTACTATCAGAAAGCACATTTTTATTTTATAAATTAGAGAGCTGAAATTTAGCCAAGTTCCAATAATTTAGCAATGGCAGCACAAGGTCAAGCTTTTATTTTATTCCTTGTCTAGTGCTTGTCTTTCACTGGAGTAATTACTGAGGTACTACTGGTATCATGTAGGAAAGAAAAAGTAGGACATGTTACTATCCTTAACGTTTACCTATGTGGATTGAACAGAAAGAAATGCTACCTAGACTTGAGGTTGACTATGGCATCCAGTGAGTGAGTTTTAGAGAGGTTCACACAAGGCTGATTTGGCTTGTGGAGGTAAGACCCAAAACCCGAGCCAGCCTTCAAACAGGGATAAGATTGTGATGGCAAGTGGTAAGTGAGGGAGAGGGCACTGCAGGCTGTAGGCATTAGCATTGCTGCAAGAAGTGGTGATTGCAGAGAAGATTCCTTTTTCTTGCAATGCTTTTAATATTCTCATTTTAATAACTTTGGGTAACTTACCCACTTTTGTCCTCTGCTTCTTTAGCATCGAGGAGGGAATCACAAAGCAAGGCAGCATTACAGGGAAACTAGGAGGCATCATGAATTTGAAACATTATAAAGGGTTTTATTCACATAAAGGGGAAGGAGAATATGCTCCACAAATTCTACAGCCAGAATTTCAAAGCATCATTGTTGCCTAATGATGGTTTCAGCTTTGCCCTCAGTGGATATATAGTTGGAGTTTTGAAACAGAAAAATATCTTTGTTATGTTTTTCCTGGATCAAAGCACACATAAAGTCTGATCGAATGGAAAAAAAAAAGAGAGAGAGACACAGGCGAGTGCCTCAGCATGATAAAGAGCGGCCCTCAGGTTTTTGCTAATATTCTGCCCCGTGAAAACGTTCTGAAACCTTTGTAAGCAAAGACTAAAAATCCAACAAATTACCATATATATATAATCTATAATGGGTGCTCACACTGTAAGGGAGATAAGAGTTCCCACAGAGAGAAAGACCAACATGTTGAATGCTTCTCCACAGGGTATGAGGCTGTGTCTCCGCAGAAGAGATATTTATCAGAAAAAAATGAAAACTCACAAAGTTGAGAAGATGTAAGAAAGGGTGAAGATAAAGAACAGGGCTTAAAGAGGTGCTAGTTTGTGTAACAGACTCCAGATTTTTCACTCTTAATGTACACTACAAGCTCCTTATAATGAGGTGGTTTCATGAGCATAGGAAACATGGGTTGCTTGCATATAAATTAGATTTTTAATGGGAAACAAAGAAACTTTTTAAAAAAATTAGTCGGGTTAGTGTTTCCATAAACACTGGACAATGGGATATCTTCCTTTTCTCTTAAGTTACAGTTTCAAATTTTACCTGTGCATGCTGGACAGTTAACTTATATAAAAGTAGGAGCTCTTATCGTTAGTGCTGTAAAGTCACAAATTCTCACCAGACTTGAAAGAGTTATACTGGGAGTTATTGTGCATGAGGCATACTTTTTTTTTTTTGAGAAAGAGTCTCACTCCATATTTCATGCTGACCTTGAACTCACATTGTAGCCCAGGCAGGCTTTGAACTCACCGTGATCCTCCTGCCTCGGCCTCCCAAGTGCTGGGATTACAGGTGTGTGCCACCACACTCTGCTGTAATGCACGCTTTTTATCATTATTGACATGTTACCTTTTTTGTGGGGGCAGTGCTAGAGATTGAGCCTATGGTCTTTTGCATTGTAGAGAAGTATTGTACTACTGAGCAACATCGCCATATTCTTTTTAAAAGCTAATCAATGTCCAGTTCTTATCTTTGACTTTCCAAGCCTCCCATCCTTTTTAAAATCAGTTCTTCTAGAAATATGTTTTCCTGCTTAGAGGGCAATTCTCTGGAGTCCTGAAGTCTCCTTTACATATAGATTATGTGTAATAACCCAGACAGAAAACTAGAAAACTTAGTTCTAAAAAGATATATGGTTTTGAAAATCCAACATAAAAAAAAACCTAATTTAATTGGCTATTTTTTGTCATAGAATAATTGTGTGCACAATAAAATTTAACTTTATTGCAAGCTTCTGAATGTTAGGAATTATGTCTTATGTTTTTATTTTACTGTATCTCTTCTTCCTGCCTTAATATTTAGCATAAACACTTACCCTCAGAAAATGCTTAATCTATCTAAGTTGATGGAATGATTATTTTAATTACTAACTTTACTGGGTTGTCAACACACAGTAGATATTTGTTTAACTGTTTTGGGATAGTTGGAGGTTTTCAGTGGAAATACTGGAAAGTTTCCAGGTGCTGTGCCTTTTTTATCTTCATCTTCCTTATACTGGTTAACCTCATGGTCAGAACAGTGCTTCCTATAGGCAAGTGCTCTATCTCTGTTTATTGAATAAAATGTTTCTATTGGTGACCAATAGCTCGTCAGTTAAGTTCTCACATGAGAACTTTTATTACCAGATTGTATTAAAAAAAACCCTCCATAATATTCTTGCTATATGAACTGGCCTTTCAGTATTGAGGATCTAATATAATAATAAAAGACATTTTCTTCAGGGTATATTAACTGTCTAGCCAGATGCTCATTGTAACATGAAAGACAAGCACCTTAAAGCTAAAAGGTTTTTCCTTATGGGGTAGAGGGAAAAAAATTAAAACCACTTACCTGGTCAACATTATTTCTTAGGGTGCTGAGGAATAAATCAGACCTGGCGTGACCTTCATTGAAATTTCAGATTTATTTACAGAGGTTTGTGCTGATCGCTTTATCTACCGGAGGCTCCATTTCCCCTTGGTGACTCATAAGTAATGTGGTCCACGCAAACCTGTGTAAATAGAGCTAATATTTCAAGGGAGGTCATGCTATATACTCTTCCCCTGAGAATAGATGATGGTTGAGTGCTAGGTGGATATGAAATTTATCTTTGTGAGGGCAGAGAGGGATTGTGTGGCCTAAAGGGCACTGTCTAGTGTTTGTGAATCCTACGAGGGCTGCAGCACACTGAACCCAAATGTGTTTATGTTTTGTGTTTCCATTTATAGGAGAAGAGGAATAAAAGATAAAAAAAACTCATTCAAGTTAAGTTTTAAATAGTCTACAGAGTCATCATTGATTTTTTTTAACTTACTGGTGTATTTTTTTTCTTGTAAATCTCTAAATTCAGTGGTCTCCAAAGGCAAATTTATATTCACCAGTAAGTAGATCTTAAAGTTGGCTGGTTTTATCAGTTAAAAATCTTCTTTTTTTCTACTTTTGTCTATTACCACATCCTTTATTTTCCTTCCTTGTGATCTATTTTGCTGGGATTTGTTTTACTTAAGTAGCTCCACTTCCCCAATTCTACTTTATCTTTGGTGATCAATATCCTTTTTTACTCACTAACCAGAGACTTCTGAAATATATGTATAAAAGACATCATCCCAATTATATGTGCTCCAGGTAAACATAAGCTTTCAGAAATAAAAGCAAACTTCTCTCTGAAAATTGCAACAAATATAAAATCCTATGCTTTAGGACTTCTGATCTCAGTTTAGAACATATGATTGTATTACGTTTTATAAATTATAAGATTGAGGTGTTTAGAAGGAGTCAGGTATGGTGATACATGTCTGCTATCCCAACATTTGGGATACTACTGAAGGAAGATCATCAGTTTGAGACCCATCTGGGTAACTTAGTAAGACCTTGTCTCAACATAAAAGGAGGGGAGTGGCTGAAAATGTAGCGCAATGTAAAGGCCCTGAGATTAATTCTCATTACTGGGCAAAAATGACAGAAAGACAGATAACTGTATTAGTTTTAATCAAGAAATTCATATTAATTACATTCCATGGTTTCAGTTTGTTTTGTTTGTCACGTGAATGAACGAGCGTACCCTCAGAGAGTTTAAAACATTTGAGAAACAAGACAACACTCTGAAGAAAATCTTGAAAGACACAAGTCTTTCTAAAATCAACTGTGTGGTGTGAACTTAGTGTCATCCTGAGCACATATGTGGTCTTAAATCTCTCTGCAAAGTCATTCTGGATAATGAAGTCCAGATTTCCTTACATGGTCCATATGACTTCTTATGGCTTCAGATCATCTAATCATACTTCTTTCATGGTCCACAAACTCTGCGTTCCAGCTTCATTGGACACATACAAACCACTATGATATTTATTTTTGCATGAGCAAGGGAAAGATAACCAACTCATATAAGCAAGTAAGTCATTTAACACACAAAGTCCACTCCACAACTAACATCTTCCTATCTTTATCTTCTCTCAGTTTGGAATGCCATCCACCACACCTCTATGTGGGAACTAAGAGCACCACAAATTCTCCCAAGGCTAACTGAGTTATTCTTGCCTCTGTTTCACAGTTCTTGCTTCTACTCTACTGCATTTTCAGTCACCTTTTTATCTTACCCCAAAGTAGACCATGAACCTGTGGAGGGCAAATACTGTGTTTTATTCACTGTAGAATCACTAGTGCCTAGCACTAAAGTGTCTTAGATATGTTTTATGGGTAAATAACTTCTCAGAAAGTGCAACATGATCTCCTGCATGAGTTGAGACTACAGCCACCTCGTGAGATTAGAGGGTCATTAAATGCAATCCTCACACAAAAATTCCTCCCCTGTACTCTGATCCTGTAGCAAGAGACTCTGCTCATGTTCTTCTGCGCTATGTTTGCTGTGATAACTGAAGCTGTGACTTGGGGCAAGTTACTTACCTTTACCTTTTTTGTACCACCTGGTAATATCAATATCTGCACTATTGTCTTAGGCAACAGCAGCAAACACAAGGCACGTTTATTGAGTGCTAAGGGGCCCTTTGCTAGGCTTTGTGGATGTAGGCAATCATAAAATCTGTTTCTGCCCTGGAAAATCTACTATAGTAGTAGAAAATAAAAACAAATGTTATGAGAAAATGTTATGCAGCGGCACAGTTTCCTAAAGCATGCTACTATCTCAGAACACTTGGAGGGGGAAAAGTGGTGTTTTGAGCTAATAAGGTGCAATATCAACTTCCTGGAGATATGTAATGCATAATAACAACATAGAAGCTTTTTGAAGTTTTGTGATAAAGATATCTGCTTGACTTTTTTTTTTTACTGATATACAATCTCTGATTATACAGCAAAGTATACAGATTTTATATTTGCAGTTTGGTGAGTTTTGACCAACAGATGCACTCTTGCAATCAAAACTTTTTAACAAAGTATAGACCATTTCTGTCACTGTAGAAAGTTTTCTTGTGATCCCTGACAGTCAGTCCTCTTCTACCTAACTGATTTCCTCACAGGCAACTGTTATTCGATTTCTATCCCCATAAACAGAATAGTCATCACTCTTCTTCACACATTTTTCAAAAGTGTAATGTAAAACAGTGGGCCAGATCGTTTGCAAATGAGAAGGGGACCAATAGATGGAGGGAGGTGGAGAAGGACAAGAGAAAGCAAACAGAATTAAGCTGTGTTATGCACATGTGCGAACTCCTCATGATAAACATAATCATCAATATAGTGCAAACATGCACTAAAGAAAATTTAAAAATGAAAGTGTAATATTTATTCACATTGCAGATATTTATTATACTGTGAAATATGTGTTGAAAATTGCTGGGTTATTACTTTGCAGATTTCAATGGAATTTCATATCCATATTCTGGTTTAATTCAAAATAATATAATAATAAAACTTTTAAGTCCAAATAAGTAATTTATACAGTAGTTGCTCTAGGAATTTAGATGAAACATGATACTTTGGGCTGATTTGAATTGGGAAAGCTTACTAATGTTTGTTAACCAGTCTTTAGCAAGACCTGCAGGATGGACGGGGAATAATCAAGTGGGAATAAAAGGGTATTGTGAAAGTAGGAACAGGGTAGGCAATGATTTAATTATGGGCATGGCTATTGTGCATCAGAAGAGCGACAGTCAGAATAGTGGTGAGGATGAAGCTACAGTTCAAACACTTTACCTTCTAGGTACTGTTTCCCAGCCCTGAGCACTCCACTGCAGGCCTGCAGAGCTGCCATCTTTCGGGACCTCTAGTGAGGTATGTTTCCTGCATAACCTGTTTAGCTGCTTCCTTACCTGGGTGGAAGTTACATAAACTCTAAGGACTGAACTCACCTTGAATTTGAGTTTCATTTTCTTTCTCACAGCATTAGGGCATAGCTCTCAAGAAAACTTTCTTCAGGTTCATTTTTGTTTTAGTAAACTTTATTTCATTTTATTTTATTTTTCTTTTAGTAAATTTTAATGATGAGGGAATTTGCATATAACCTTGTGCTTAAATTTCATCACCAAGGAAGTGGGTTTTAAATATGTTTTGTGTCTTGGAACTGATAGGAAGTTCTTGCTAGGGAGATTGTTTTTTAAAGACCACTCTTTTATCCCCGGTAACAAGGCTGTATTCTCAAAGGTGTGTTTATCTCTGCTCCTTCACTATCCCTTTCTCAGATCTCTTGAGTTATTCAGAGGAAGATGGCATTGGAGTAAAGGACTGTGGAGGAGAAGACGCACACCCTTAGAGGCAATCATCAAGTAGCTTTTTGGCTAATTGCTCTCACTTTTCAGTGATTTTTACTGAAGAAAGAGAGATGAAGTATTTGTTAACTAGCTCATTCAGTGAGATCACATCATTTATGCTGAATTACCAACTCTGACCTGAGGCACTGGCTTATTTGTAATTGTTTTGCATTATTAAAATTAGTAATAAGAAAAGCACAAACCCGCACACGTGCCGCACACAGACAATACTGTGTAGAGAACAATCTGAAAGAGGACTTGACAAAAATAGATAGTAACTAAAAGGGAAACAGATATGATGCTGGGTTAGCTTTTAACAGAATAAAGACAATTACAGGTGTCTTTGGCAATTTCCTGCCTGGCTCCCACACTCAATTATCAGAGCCTTTGTGCCCCATTATTATTTCCCAAAGTCCTCTGTGTCCTAACTGCCCCGTCATGTGAAAGGGGACAAGAGAGATGACACTGTGAAGTGGTGATCCTTCTGGATGAGATTCTTGTTTCAACTTTCATTCATTTATTCCTAGACATGAGAAGTACATGGAAATGATGAAATAGTAGAGACATTCTGTGTTATGAATCCTTTTACCTTAATTTCACAGGCCTAATAAGAAAGTACTTTTCCAAGTGCACTTGGAAAATGATTGGCTGAGTGACCAGAGAGAGCACTCCATATCCTGACCCCCCTCACTTGATCCCTTTGCCTTGCATCTGATGACCCATGAAATAGTGAGCCAATATGCAATGTGAATGACTTCTACTGGGTGGGAACGGAGTGTTTCCTTTCTCTAGAACATAATCCTTCCCTCTGTGTGGCAGATCTCTCATTGCTCTCTATTTTTAATGCAAAATATGACTTCTTAATGGAAAGCCTTCTCTCAGTAGGACCTTACCTTTCCTTACCACATGTTCTACTTCTAATTACCTGTTGACTGTCCTTCTTGCCTGACTGCAAGCTGTGTGAAAGAATAGTGTTTGGTGCAGGGGGTATGCTCAGTGAATATTTGAATGAATGAATGAGGATTGAGTTTTCTTTTGTATATTTCAGTAACATTCTGAAGGGTACAGTGCCTAGAGTATGAAGGCACATTGTTTTATTAATGAAAAAAATGTTAAAGTTTTTGTTGTGTTGTAGAAAACTGTGTCCAGTGAAAGCAAAAATAAAATTCAAAAGAAGCATATAGTAACTCTACTGAAGATTCAGAGCAAGACATGGAGGAGGAAGAAAGTGAAATAGCTCTAGAGGAGGAAATATAGTAGTGACTGCAGCAGTCAGGTAACAGGAAGACCTGGGTCAATGACATGTCTCTAATCAATGAGTTCCTACTGTTTAATACTTTTGTAACACTGGAAGCAAATTTCAAGTTGCAGAAAATGAGCACTCAGTTATTACTGGTTGAATCTACTTTTTGGTCCAATGGGGAAAGAACAAAGTCTCCTAAAGATGATCCTGTTAGGAAAGAGGAGTCAATGGTAGTAACTGAGATATAAAAGCAAAATAATTCACATCAACTGCCTCAAATCATCATGTGTTTACATGGCCTAAGGTAGGCGCACCTCAGATATGGGTATTCTCCTATAAGGCAACCCCAGTCTATGGAGATTGCATCCTTTTTGCTATGAGCATCTGATCCCCAAGATGAGGCACTTAGTAAGTATATGATTCATGCATATCAAATGAATGAAAAAATGAATAATACCTGGCCAAAGTGGTGATTACAGAGACTGTGAACAAACAGCAGGGATAACAGAATCAGATGAATGTGGACAATAATAAGCATTTTGCTTCAGGTTAATATTCCATTTTCAAGTCATTGTTTGCAACAACCTTGTAAAATAGGCAGGATAGTTATATTCCTTATGTTTTGATGAAAAATTAGACTTAATGAGATTAAATGATTGATCCTGGGTCAAAAACTAATTATTTGCAAAGCTAGAATCAGAATATAGGTCACCAATTTTCTACTCTAGTACTGGAGATAATAGTTGAGTACCTCTTTCATTTTTTAAATTCAAATGTTTGATGATGGATGATAAGTAGGAGATGGGGATAGAGTTTTGTAAGGGAACAAAAGAAGTCTGAGGACATTTAAAAATAATGAGAAGCACTGGAAATGAAGTTAATACAAAGTACCACGTTTATGTGTGTATAAGATGAGAGAATGGAAAAGGTATGTGCGTATGTGTGTGTGTGTGTGTGCACGTGTATTTCAAGTTGAACAATTAATCAGAGATTCTCTTAGCACTAGGGCTCTAAGCCAGGAAGTAATGAAAGGAAAACATCACAGTCTCCTACAAGGTATCTTTTTCACTGTGCCTATGGCCAGTATCCCTCTAAGCATTAGTGTTTTGGGTGTAATTATAACATTATAAAATATTGTTATTCAAATGAGTGTGATTTTGATATTTATATAATTTTGATATTATATAATATCCTCTCTGGCAACAAGAACAATAAACCAACAACAAATCTTAAGATGAAAAGCTTTGCTTTTTCTGGACAAGCTGTTTACAAAGAGAAGAATCATTAAGCATACATTCAAAATATTTTACATTGAAATAGTCATGTGGTTCACAATTATTGCTATTACATGAGATACTTTTTTCAGAGCCCCTGTGAATTTCCTACATACAGACACCAGGCCTGGTGTTTCCTACATACCTGACACCAGGAAGGGGGTAGGGGGCGGTTGGAGTTTCTGGTATGTTCGCAGCATATGCTATGCCTTTCCTGATTCAGGGTTGACCTGGATTGTTACCCTAGCAGCCAAATAGTCAGGTAATCTTTCCTCTGTTCAGACAGTGCCTGCCACTGTGCAGGGACAAAGATAGCAGAACCTTCTCAACTTCCAGTGTTGGCAGGTGAAACAGGAAGTATTCTGGAAGTTTGTATTCAAGCCAGTTTCTTCTCAATGTTTCATTTGCAAGTATTATTTTAAAATGTGAATTCTTGTTTAAGTTCCCTGGGAGGATTAAACTAAGACAAAGAAAGTATCGGAATAGTTGACACCTTGCTCTTTCTTCATCTCCATTTGCAACTCCAATGTGCATGTTAATTTTGATGAATAAAGGACTGTATGTAGGAGAGAAAGAATAGCTAGAAAGAAGTAAAAGCAATGATTATGGTTAGTCCTAATTCTCATTTTGCTGAAAATCAGAGCATGCAGTTTTCCAATGAAGAGACACTTGAAAGCAAACATTTCAAGAAATAGGGAAGAAATAAAGAAAGCCAAAGGCAAAGGGAAACTTGATCAAGAAACCACATGACTCATAGACTGGCAATAGGCCATGATGGAAAACAGATCTCAGAAAGACCTTCAGCCAACACAGGAAAAGGGAGTTGTCAAACTGTGGTGTCTTTGAAACCTGGCAATATTCACCTCCCAAAGACTGTGTTGCTCAGGGTAGACAAAAATGGGGATTGGGAAAGTTTAGAGTTCATTTCATTGTGGGCAAAATTTTGATGAGAACTATTGTTCTAGTCAGGGCTTTAGCTTCAAAAAAGTATTCCATCATTTTTGGCAGTTTACAATTCGCCAAATGGTTAAAGAAGGAAAAATCAATATGTGAAAGTGGTGAGTTTTTCCAGTTCTTTCAGCTCCAGTTTTTCTCAGGCAGGTGAAGAGGAAAGTCACATACATATTCACCAACATTCTTGCAGGAGTCTAAAGAGAAAAGGATTCCTGAGAGATGCCTGGGTTATATGTTTGGGCTTTCAGAAAGGAAAAATTAACATTCAGACTCTTGTTACAAGTCCCATTTTGTTCCTTTTTAAATTGCCAGTGAAAAACTAATGAAGAGCACTGCTAATTTAGCCATGAAAATCTATCCTACAAATGATAAAAAAAGACTGAGCTGACAGGTGTGCTGAAAATGGTCATATCTTCCCTCTTTGAGTCCAACTACAGCTAATAATCATATTGAGTCATCCTTTGAACTGCTCTTGGTGTCTTTCATCTAAGGAGTTCAAAGCCCTCTACAAACAATAAATAATTAGATCTCACAAAAATTCTGGAGGAAGAAACATGAAAACTTACACTATACCCATTTTACAGTTGAATAATGAATAACCATAGGCCTCAGGCCTGTAGCTGGCTGTGGAAATGCAGTATTCCTTGTGTTTTCTTCCCTGGACTTACTCCTTTCCTTTTGGACGTTTTTCAGTCTCCCATGCTCTCGGGTGAAGCTGCTGATATTATCATTTAACCTGGGAGTCGAACCCACTGATTTAAACATTGTTCTTTTCTGTTTTGTTTTTGTTTTTGTTTTTTTGAGACAAGTTCCTGCTACATAGTTCAGATTGGCCTTGAACTCATTATATAATCCAGGTTGATCTCGACCTCATTGTGATCCTCCTGCTTTCTGAATGCTGGGGTTAGAGGTGTGCACCACTGTACCCAGTTTAAGCATAGTTCCTTGTTCTTCTCTTTTGCATTTGTGAACACTTTTAATTGCTTTTGACCTCATATGATCAGTGTTTCTACTGTTTTGTGAGATTCTTATGTCTCTGGTGAGCCGAATAGAACTTCATTTCCCTTTTGCACACTTAATAAATATGGTTACCACCTATGTACCAGTAGACTGAGCACAGCAAAAACCATAAAAAAGGCCTAATACAGAGACTCTTGGAGAGGCCACAGGCAGATAATGAGACCATTCTGATGGGAAGGCACAGCAAAGACCACCTCTAGTGTGAATTACCAAATCCTAGCATGCAGGGGAGTTCAGACAGAAGGACTGGGGATTCAGACAGGCTTCTTGGAGGAGGTAGGACTTGGTGAAGATTTTGAAGACTGGATGAGTAGAGGATTTAAGAGAGGTCATCCAGGGTGAAGTGATACAATGTGGTGAGAAGGATAGCAGGTAAAATTAAAAAGCATGTCCCCAAAGCACACTGCATAGGCTCTTGCATGCACTAAATCCTCAAGGATACTGGGGTGTGACTGATGGGTGGATCATGGGTACAGAGCTCAGCACAACACCCTTACAGTGACCAGAAGCTCAATTTAGTAATAGGCAAAGAGGAGATTTTCTTCCCATGAAGCCAATGGAAGTACATCCTTTTAATAGAATTCTTTATCCTCTTTATTGTAACTTCATCTTAGTGCTGGAAATCTTGAAGTTTGCTTCACTGGTCCAGAGTTAGAGCCTTTCCATAGCAGTATCCAAACTACAAAGCAGTCTAGCTGAGGGCTGAAGTGTAAATGGTCTTGGGAGTGACCAAATGTTCCCTGTGGGGAGTGAGGGGGCTGGCTCAGTGCTGGCCTCCAGAAAGAGTGGGAACATGGGCTGAGCTTGGCTATGGGTTGTAGGGAGCAGGAAACTGGTCTGGGAGGAGTGGTCTGAGCACGTGTAATGTAGCAACAGGAGATCTTATTAGAGACACAACTCTTGTTACCCAGGTGGATGTAGAAGGAATAGGATGAGCCAGTTGGGAGACTTCAGGACAGGGGCTGATGTCCTGTGTAGAGGCTGGAAATCAGGCTTAGCATACAGGAAGGAAAGAGTGGCCTGTCAGTGATGACATCATACTTCACACTTGCCAGCACTTTGCAGCTGTCAGAAACTTTTGTTACCTGTATTATTTCATTTGATCCTTGCGACATTCCATGTTTTAAATGAAGTATGTGAGCCGTGGAGAGTTAAGGCTTCCAAAGAGTCTGTAGCCTCCTCATACTGCTTCTGGCGTAGCTCTAAGACTGTGTCTCTTCCTCAGTACCATCTGTGTTAGCAGCAAGCAGGGTGGAGGGAGCCAGCTCTCAGGCGAAGGCATTTCTTTTTCTGACCCTGGGAAAGCAGAAGTAGCCCCAAACCCAGGAGGCACCGCTAGTTCAGACTTGGTCCCTGAGGTGTCTGCCTGAGCCAGTATTTTAACAATGTTTTCCTGCTAGTTGGGGAGCTTAGAGCAGGGCTGCACACACAGTAGGTGTTCCATAAATATTTGTGGATGCTGTGGGTACAGCACTACTGGCTCACAGCAGGCCCACAATACCTAATCGCCTCAGAAAGGACTGGGAAGAGATTGAAAATAAAAATCTCATCAATAATAGAACCTGTTGTTTTTCTCTTTTTGCCCAGGGAGACTTTACTTCCTCAGTTGCATTTCCAGTACTTTAAGATGGGAATAATTTTCACAGTGGCAGGTACAGCTGGTGAGATGCCTTTTTAATACAAAGGAAAATGCTAGAATAGAATTTAAGAATATTAAGAAGGGATTTGGTTTCTGACAGAAATATTAGCTGTAAAGGCTGGTATGAAGATTTTAGAGAAATTTAATTAAAATTTAATCTTCTTTCTAATTAAAGTTTCCTTTAATTAAACTTAAAATTAAATTTGCTTTAATTGGAGGAATTTAAAGGGTATTACCTTTTGATTGTCAATCATTTCCAAAGAAAAAATTATGGTGCTTTGTCTAGTTAAATGAGGATTGGTGTCAAATTTCTAGAAGAGTAATAAAAATGTTGTATTTAAATATAAAGGGTCCGGGAATGTAGCTCAGTGGCTTAAGTACTTGCCAGGCAAGCACAAGGTCCTGAGTTCACTTCCCAGCTCCCCATGTGTCTGCCACTGTGACAAGTTTGACTTGACCCGCAGCTTCTGTCTGTGTAGGTGACCTACAGACAAAGCCAAGTATAGATCACTAAGGAGCTCAGTTCTATTAAGTGCAGAGAGTTCTGCATTTCTCTCCCATTATTCAGATTCCTTGCAGAGCTGTCTCCCTTCTTCCTGAGTTGCTGAAACATCGCCTCACCTACCTCGTCCACTTAGGCACTGCAGACTGAATGCAGAACCTTTACGCTGAGCTCTATCTCCAGCCTTTTTCTGCTTTTTAATTTTAAGACAAGGTCTCACCACGTCCCTAAATTACCCAGAATGGGCTTGTACTTGCAACCCTTCTGCCTCTGTGTCCCAGAGGCTGAGGAAGTACAGGTGTGTGTCACCACATCGGCCCCCTCATACCTTGTTTTAGTGTATGTGCTCAACTGACAAATCTTTGGAAATGTTGTCTCCTGACTATCTTTGTGGTTCCAAGTTTCTTCCTGCACTTTCCTTCCTCAACGCCTTTTTGTGTGCTGTTGTAGAACCCTTTGTAGTCTCATGGATCTATCATCTCAGAAATTCTCCAGGGAGTGAATTTCTCATCCCAGTATGGCTTCCTGTTATGTCTCCACCATGTTCAATGACAGTAGCTCATGCCTCTGAGTTCCTTAGAGTCTACAGACAGGTGCTCAGTTCTGCTTTTATATCCTCATCAGTGACCAAGTCCTTCCAAGTGGGCAGCACACCCATAGCTTTAGCTTATGTCCTTATCTTATACCTAGATGGATGAGGCAATCTCTGCTAATAGCTTCTGTCTACTTCTCGTCTCTCCCTGATCTATCCTGAACACTGTGGCCAAATCATTAATCTAAACATACAGTTCTTTGTCTCCTGAATGAACTCCTAAGGTCTAACCCTGGCATTCAAGGCCTTCAACAGTGTAGCTTCGACTTACCTTTTCTACATTCATCTTCCACGACTTTGCTAACACAGTGTGTCTGCCCTAGCCATGCTAGTAACTTGCTCCTCCTTAAGTATATGTCAAGCTTTCTGGCTCCCATGTTTTCTTTCACATCTTTCTTCAAGCTTAGGATGTTTTTCCTTCTCTTCTAAGCCTCTCATGAAATTTCAAATTGTTCCGGAAGCATCCCCTTCAATCTGGCTCAGCATGCTGGCTGTCTTTATGTAGCTTTGTAACATTTATTCTACATACTAACACTTAAATCCTTATTCATGTTCATCTAGGTTTGTTGAAGTCCGAAAACTGGACTGTATATACTCCCAGTTGGTCTCTGAAGCGAGCTGTGACATAGGCTACGGAAGTGTTGTTATTCACATTTCACATCAGGCTAAAATGGAATTCCAATGATCTCCACTTACTCACCGTCTCCTACCAAGTGAGTCACGGGGCAGAATCAGAAGCTAGGACCTCTCCACGCCTAGTCTACGAGGTCCACTTTTCCTTTCTGTCCATCTGAGACATTTTCTGCAAAGCCCAAGCTTTAGACAGCTACGTTCAGACAGAGTCAGTGCTTCAGGAGGACAAAGCCTTTTGAAGAATTCAGATTTGAAAACTGTTGGGACTTACTGAGCTAGTCAGAAAGATAAGCTTTTGCTATTTTATTCAAAGTTAGTACGACACAAATGAAAATCTTCAAAGGAGGATAAACAACCAGCTGCCTACTCCCTTGCTGTTGCTAATGAAGAGGAACACTCTGGATGGCATCCCTGTCCCCTCTCTTTCTTTCCTTTCTACCCTTCTGCCTTCCTCCCTCACTCTTTTTCCTTCCTTTCTCTTTCCCTTCTTTCCTTTTTTCCTTTCTTTCTTCCTTCTTTTTTACTTCCTGGGTCTACCCTTTGCTCCCTCCTTTATTCCTTTCTTTTTAAAAAGCATCAGAAGTATCTGAAATCAAATACACAAAAGGTTTCAAGAATAAGTAGCAATTGAAGTGATAGATAAAGTGGAGTGAGCTTTTAGAAGACATGAGTAGGTTTCAGAACTGGAGCACTCATCTTCGAAGGCTTAAGCCAACAGAAAAGGTGGTGCAGCTGTGACTCCTAGGCGAGAGCAACTGAGTAAGGTGCTGAGGTACAGATGCCTCTGCAACCAAGGTGAGCATGTCACTTGAGGTAGTCTCAGGAACAGTGTGAGTGCAGGTGTGTGTGTGTGTGTGTGTGTGTGTGTGTCTTTGTATGAGACTTTCTACTTCAATTTTGGGAAAAGATCCTTAACATACTTACGGGCTACTATGCTCAGATTTCCTCTCAAAGGAAAGTGCTTTGGCACAGTTGTTTTGACTGCACACAGGCTGACACACAGGAGGCTGCCCACCACAGTTTTCAGAATAAGATACTGTCTAACTTAGAGAGTAATGACTCAGTCTCGCCAAATCATCTCTCAGGGTGGCTTTCTTGAGGTCATGAACAGATTAAGCACTTCAGGCTTGGAAGTTTTGGGACTCAGAATGTCTCTATTCCACCTGGACCAGTTGTTTCTAACTACTACCTTTTGTGAACTTACGATAAAGTCATAAGTTTACAGAAGTCCACGTGGAGAATCTTTTTTTTTTCAAATATGCAAACTCAGTACAGATACTCCTTGACTTACGAGAGAATCGTGGCTTGATAAACCCATTGTAAGTTAAAAATATCATAGGTGGAAAGTCCTTTTAACACACACAGGCTCCTGAACAACATAGTTTGGCAACATAGCTCCCTGTGGAGCAGTGGTTATTTATTCTCGTGACTAGGAGAGCTGGCTCCGGCTGCTACCAAGCACTGTGAGATCACTATAATGCATATTGCTAGCCTGGGAAAAGAGCAAAATTAGAAGTATGTTTTTTTTCTTTTTTTACTAAATGCATGTTGCTTTCATACCATCATAAAGTCAAAAAATGCAGGTCACACCATCTAATTGGGGACTATTTGAGCCCTGAATATGTCACTTTATATTTCAAAATGTTTCAAAATTCTCCAGAACTTTCTTATTATGAATCATTAAGCACTTTTTGATGACTATTTATTATTTATCTTGCCTTTCTAAACATCTCACTATTGTATCCCTAGGTCAAGAGTCTGTAGATTCTTTCTGTGAAAGGGCAGATAGTAAACACTTTAATTTTTGCTAGTCCTACAATTTATAGGCATAACTATTCAGTTCTCTGAAAGTAGCTATAAACAATAACCAAATGCACGATCATGGCTGTGTACCTAGAAAACTTTATTAAGGGATACTGAAAATTTATATAATTTCATAAATTTTCATGGATGAAATATCATTCTTTTTTATTTTTCTTTTATCTTGTTCCAATCAGTTGAAAATATAAAAACAATTCTTTCATCACAGGCTGTATAGAAACAGATGGTGGGCCTAATTTGGCTCAGGGCTCAGTTTGATCACCTCTGTTCTACACATTGTGTTCAGGTCCTCCTGGTCCACTTCCATACCCTGTGGACACCCCTTGTTTTCTTACTTCTGTGCTATTTTGCTTTGTTTTTTATGATGGTCAGTCAGGTGTGGCCACAGGAGGAGACAGAGCAGAGGCTCAGCAAAGCCTAGTTTTTTACTTTCACCAATCATAGAGAGAAGCCACCTGGGGAAGATTGCAAGGTCCTCAGGAGGCAGAAGATGGGAGAGGAAGAGGCGGTGGCAACTTATAGGCTATAGCCTTGACTGGAATGTCCAAGAGAAAGAGCACAAGGCAAGACTAACAGTGTAGGATTGGTTAGTTTGGATAATTTTGGGCTTTGCGTATAGGGCTGACCTCTAGTTGTTTGATGCCTGGCCCTGGGATGACCAATCACAGGGATAATTATTCCTGGGGTGTGAAAGCCAAATAGGGAGAGGTGTGTTTTGGCTGGCTACTTTGCATGCTGACCAGCTGTGCCTTTTTCTGTTTCCAGGAATGTGTCAGCATGAGCAGGGAAAGTTGTTCCCCTATCATGCATCAGGAAGTTTTTGTCAAATTATAGTAAGATTGAGAATACACACACACACACCCACACACACACACACACACACACGCACAACACTTATTCTCAATCAAGGTTTATCAAAATTTTGCCTAATGATTTTAAACAGATTTCCTATTCACAAATCAGACAGGGAATGGAAACTGGTTAGGACTTTGAAATCATATTACCTGGATCTGAATCCTGGCTTTCCTACTTGCTTACTGTCATCGTCTGGGGCAACCTAATCTTCCTAAGCCTCACTTGTAAAGTGGAGATACAAGAGCACTCAACTCACAGCTCACAGGGCTATTGTAAGGATAAGATATTATAAGCAGATAAAGAGCTCTGCATAGTACCTGACCAGGATGAAGTAATCTGTCCATGTTACCAGCTATCAGTCCTCTGTCCTGGGCTCTCTGCCAGATCCTGTGCTGTCTGTCTCTCTGCAGTGTAAAGAGGAAACAATCTTGCAATGAGAACAAACTTAATGTAATATTCCTTGTTCTACCAAATATCTTCATTCTGACATACACATTCTAAATACTTCCACTTGGTTGAGAAACCATTTAAAAGAACAAATGTGTTTTTCCATCCTTGCGTCTGCTTACTCCCAACAGAAAATGTAATTTTCTATTTTTTAAAATTTTGGTTGTTATATGTGGCGATAAAATTAATGTAGTTTTCCCCTTTAACAAAAATTTATAGTCTCAGAGCCTTATCCTACCACCAAATCTTGGTTTAGGTGCTAGAGCTATCAATTTATATCAACCTAGGCCTAGGAATAATATTGGTTTATTAATTCTTTCTGTAGAGGATACAAGCAGGGCTGAGGAACTCTGCAGAAAGAATTTATTTCCTTTCACTTTCCTTTTGATAAAGTGTAAAGAACATCAGGTAATTAGGAGTAGGAGGGTAAGATTTTTTCTAATTCAGACTCATTTTAAACCATGTCAGATACAAGTTTGAAACTAGTTTAAACTTTCTCAGTTCAAATGTAGTTTTTCATAGTCAAAGATATTTGCCTTCTATGGTACTTCATCGACTCAGGGCATTCATTCATTCAAGGCATTTAACGAATATTTAGTAAGCTGGGTGTCTAGGGGAAAGAGATACATGACAGACAATTATAATAATGCTTAAATGGCTTCCAGGCCACGAGGGTGCACTGCCATATACAAAAGGAACAATAACCTGGCAGGGTGAGACGTGCTGGGGAGGCACAGGGCCACAGTGCCGTGGGAAGGAGTGGCCATTAGTGTATAGGAAAGGGTTGCAGGGTAGGCAGGCTGAAGTAGGCTGAAGGGCACCCCCAGCTCTTGCAACTGCATGAAGGTGAAGGGTCAAGTTAAATAAATTGATGTGACTATAAAGCGTAGAACAAATAATGAGAGGTAAGCTAAAGACATCTATAAGCACTGTTGAAAAAAAAACACTCGATTTTTCAAAGCCCTAGCTCTCTTAGAAGCAAAAGAAATCCAATTAAAGAGAGCAATTATCTTTTCAGTTAAAAAAATTAAAAAAATATGTAAAGCCAGATATGGAGACTTGAAAATTCCTGATGTTTAAATGGTTACTCGAGGAAATTGTTGTCATCAAAAGGCAATTCTAAGAATGAACCTGATTTACATTTTGGAAGACACTGTATAATCTGACCCCACTTCAAGTCTGCAGTCATAAAAATTTTTAGTAGAAAAAAACTATAAAAGTTGTCTAATCCAATATTTATAAACTTTTTTTTAATGTGAAAATTCCTTTAAAATGCCACAAGTGGGTATGATGCCATAAACCTATAAGCCCAGAGGCTTGAAAGGCTGACAGGAGGCTCACAAGTTTGAGCCTAGTAACTACTTATCCAGACTGTCTCAAAATAAAAAATAAAAAAATGAGCTGGACATGTTACCTGGGCACAAATGTACTATGTTCAGTCCACAGAACCCTCCTTCCCACAAAATGCCACAAAATATCCCAGAATTCTGACATAACTGATTAAAAAATTCATATTTACAAAAAATCAAATAGGGATATAGTAATACTTTTAAGTGAATCTACATCTTATTCATCTCTGCCTTTATATTATGTTGAAAAAAATTTCACAGGGAAGTGTGTACATAGTATATATTACTCATTCAGACTATAGCAAATATTAGTACCCAACCAAGTAGGGCCTCCTTGCACAAACTGAAGAGAGATGTGTTCTTTATCTCAGGACTGTCACTGTGCTATCTCCACTGAGTTCCATGGGTGGCTTTTAAGCTGGTTAATTAGTGCTTGGATGGGACTCAGTTTACTTACAGTGAAATTCAGCTTTTGAAGATCAAGTACTTTGATGTGTTTATGATTGTGTCAAGCTCCAAGGGCACAAAATCTAGCCAGAAGATGCAATATCCACCCTTAGGTGTTTGTGGCTAAGTTGTTGCTCAATGAGGTACCCTTTCCACATTAGATTACCTCTAAGGTTGCCCGGTGAGCAAATGATATGAATCAGTAAAAGGAGTGCTTAGAAACTGAAAAATAGAGCTTGTACCTTTTGAATTATGGATTTAGTTTATAACTAACACCTTTGAACACAATATTTTAGTTTATATTTTCTATATTTTATCTTCTCTTAGATACTGTGCTCTGGGCTTCCAGGATGGCCTTGTTTGACTCACCACCCATTTCTGTAAGGGATACTGGTGCAGTAGCACTGAAGCTGTCCCTTGTCAAAGGCCAAGAATCACAGTTGCTATCTTGAACTTCCAAAGGTACGGAAGCAGGGTTGAATTGTCTTAACAGGGTTGAGTGAAGCTTACTGGGACTCAGTGTTGTAGTCAGGAGTTGTGTGGAGAACAATTAGAATCAGGACACAGGATTTATAATATTATTTTATGATGGTCACCAAGAATTAAACACAGAAAGTGCAGGGAATATGTCAACACTAAAGACTCAGAATATTCAGCCAAGGGCCTGGATCCCACAGAAATGTTCTGCATGAGTCCAGCTGAAGACCTAGAACCCTCACAATACCTCCCACAGGTCCCACTGGAGGTCTAGAGCCCACCAGGAGGGCTCACACCAGTCTGTTCATGTTGGGAAGGCACAAAGGTCAGTGGTGGAAGCTAGGAAGTCTAGGCCAGCAGGGTGAAGGAGCTGTGCTGGTAGGTTGAGGGTTCCACACTTGAGCTGAGAAGTCACACTCAAAACAAAGACCAAAGCTGCCCTAAAAAGCACCACAGCCATCCTCAGTGACACAGAGGTCCCGAGCTCCTTTGACAATAAGAACAGTTTAGTACATGCCAGAAAGCCAGTGTGATGACTTTCTTCTGGAGATTAAACAGCACATATCTTCCACTCCAGAGCCAGGAAGTGATGCTCGATGTAAAGACCAGAGCTTGAACCATGGCCACTCTCATCAACAAGGTTTCAAACTCCTCTGATGGCAGTGGTCAAATTCACTCTGGAGAAGCTAGTCATGACGAGCTCCTCCAGGAGAACCAACAGCTCAGAACAGCAACATTTAGAGAAACCCACAATACCCTGCTCTTCTTCTCCAAGTCTCTATTTATGCTGGCCACTTTGCCCAGGTGGAACATCAATGCTCAGCACATGCTGATTTAATTCAGCTGATGCTAAGTTGACCACCAGTTTTTAATCCATAACTCTCAGATATTAAATGAAACCACAATTACTGACTCAATAACTAATACTGTGTTGAAACTGGCATAGGGTTGGACTATAAAGATCTAGACATTCTTGAATTTCACCTACTCCCCCTGAGTGGTGGTAAATGTGAGCAGTAATCATAATATGTCAGCCTGACTGGATGAAGAGATGCCTGGAAGATGAGTAAAGGACATTTCTGGTGGGCCAATGGGGTGTTTCCAGAGATGATTGGCATGTAGACCAGTGAACCAAGGGGAGAAAACCCAGCAGATTGTGAGTGGCATTATCTGCAATTTTGGGTGGGCTTGTGGCTGGGTGGAATGAAACAGGAAAACAGAAGAAGTCTGCTGCGTTTTTGGAAGCTCCATTTTATACTAGTGAGAGCATCTTTCAGTGCTGCCATCACCTGTGAACATCAGATTCCCATTTCTTCAGCCTTCTGACACAGACTCAAACCAACAACTCTCCAGGGAACTTTCAGCTCTTCAGTCTTGCACTGGTGCTGCATTATTGTTCTGCAGACCCTTGTTCTGTGGTGTCCAGTTTCTTAGACTGAGAAGCTACTGGATCATCTGACTCTCCAGGGCACAGACGTTCACAGTGGACTTTCCCATCTCTAATCCTGCAAGCCAACCTTGCATAATTATATGCATATTATATTCTATTCCTTAATCAATGCAGTATGCTAAAATGGTGAAGATTATGGGCACCAGTATGAGTACAATTCCAGCTCTGCCTCTTGCAGGGGAAATCTAAGTTGTCAGTGCTTCTACACATCAATTTCTTCATGCATAAGTTTCCACATGTAATAATAGTGCTAGCATCTTGTAGTAGATAACATATGTGAAGCTCTTAGCTGAATGCCTGTTGTATATATAAACAAAAAGCTAGCTATTACTATGTGCTATAAAATAACAAAGCTAAACCTTCAAAGCTAAACAGATATATTTGAATTCTTGCCCTGTGACTTACTGATGAGGTGATTTTAGGTACATTTTTCTTGTTTCTTAGGACCTCAATGTCTTTTTGTAAAATGGAGACAATACTTGCTACATTGTTCTGAGAATTACATGAAATTATGACATTCCCTAGCAAAGTGCCTGGTACATAATATGTAGTTAATAATTTATATTTATTTTGATTTATATCAGCACTTGATGATTGTGATTTCTTTAGATGTATTTATAATTGGCTATAATATGCTAGGTTTAAAGTTTTAAGAAATAAAGTATTTTCTGTCTCCAAAGAACTTACTAACTTGTTAAAATGGCAAGAAGTAAAAATAACTAACAATATAAAAGTACAATATACATCTTGCTAAAGATGGTATAAGAAAAGATATGATTAACTGTCAAATATCTTACGAGTTCTAATAAAGCAAAGACTCAGAAAAGCCTGTGAGTCTGTGATAAACCAAGACTTTATCATAAAAATATATTTTTGGAGTATGGCAGCAAGAAATGTTTTACCTTATACAAATCTCAGGGATTTCTTCAAATGTACAGAAGATTAATAGCAGTTTTTCCCCTGGTCAAAGCCTGCGAATCATATACATCTGAATTGGGAAGTCAGCCTTTACCACATGCAGACAAAAGCAGGCCCTTCATGTGGGATGCTATTTCTAGTTTATTTCAGGCACTTTGTTTGGTTGGTTTTCAATTTTCTGCCTTTCCATTTCCCCATGGAAACTCTCCTACAATCTAATTGAACTTCGGCTCAGAGCTCTTCTCTTGCAGTGGGATATGTATTTACTTTTCTCAGTCTCATCTCATTGTCCTGACTAATCCCCCTTGGGCAACACAGAACTGTTTCCCACATCTTTTGGCACTTGTAGTCTTTCAATATTTGTCCACTGTTCACTTTCCATGCTACCACCACATCTTGCCAGCTTAGCTTGGGTATTAATAGAAATGTTCCCAATTTAAATGGTCAATCAGTAGGATATTTTTAAAGACTGTGCAGAGAGAAGTGAGGGCAAGACAAGAAAGGACTGTTGATTTAGAAGACTGGATAGCAAGCCAGTGGAGGTGAATGGCTTGTGTGTGTCTGGCGAGCCACCTGCCATTTTGCTCGGCTGGTGAGGAGGGGAGAAGTGGCAGGAGTCAACAAGAGACCAATTAAAGTCTGACCTCTTAGCTGGCACGGGTTCTGGTCGTGGGTATCTAGGCCAGGCGGGTGGCCTCTAACTACCTCTCAACCTATGAGGATGGTTTAGAAGCTTCTATTCTGAGGTTAGCTGAAGGCAGGGGTAGAAGGGCATGTTGGAAAGGGAGTGTGGCTCGAGAATGGTTTCGATAGCATCGCCCCCTTGGAAGCAGACGGTGAAGATGACTAAACCTTCTGGGAACAAAAGAGAGCAGAAGGCACTGGAGAGACAAAGTGCAATGGAGCAAATTGGACTTCGCCAATTTGTTTTAGAAAATGAGAGGAAAAAATCTTCAAGGACAAAGGGTAAGAAGCAATAGGGGAAATTAATACACACATGGCAAACACCCCCCACACAGGTGCAGGTCTGTGTTCACTTACCACATTCAGGGGGTCTCTGATGCTGTATGCAGCAGGATTGACAGGTTCTTGTCTGCAGGGTCTTTTTGTCCTCCAGAATCTGTCAAACAGGCAGTTACCAGGAGGCACTTTTCTGCCATGGCAGTATTAGTGATTAAGGGCTTTTTTGTTGAGTTTAGTTTTCCTGAAAAATGGATGTTATCATAATTACACAAATTTCTTTCTTACACTTCAAATTACCATCACACAAGGTTATTTTTCTTTTCTGTTTGCTTTAATTTCTCCTGATACCTCTCCCTTTTAAACTTCTTTCTAAGAAAATGTTCAGCAAGGTTGGAGTTTTTTCTTTCCTATAAAACACCTTGCTTCCTCAGTCCTGTTGAACAGAGGTTTGATTACTGAGTTGTCTTCAACTTCATTGGGCTAATGATTTCTCAGGCTGCCCAGGGCACTTAACATTAAAGGTCACTCACCCTGACTCAGTGTGTTCATCAATAATTAACCTTTCATTTTGATTCTATTGAGTAAGCATTTTAGAGCACAAATCAACACCATGATGGATATTATAATTTTAAAACAAGAAACTTCTCTTCTAGTTACTCCAGAATTTAAACTTGTTTCCAAGTGACTTGTACCATTCTCCTTTGGATGGAGCGAGGATGCTTTCTCCATGGCCAACCGTCTAGGCTCTTGGCTTTTGCTTGCTATAGTTCTCTGCTTTGTCTATTCCAATTCTATTCCCTCTCAAGTCCCAAATCAACTCCTTTTCTTCTAGGAAGATTTATATAACTCTGCCTGCTTTTAGTTTAGAAGACCTTCTATCTTCTTGTCTATTTTTAATAGACTTTAATTTTTGGAGCAGTTTAAATTGAAAGCAAAAATGAACAAACTGTTAGGGAGTTCCTTTGTACCTTTTGTAAACACACATGTATCTTTTTATCATTTTATTGGAACAGTCTTATTTGTGTGTGTGTGTGTGTGTGTGTGTGTGTGTGTGATTTTTCCCTTGGGGGAGGTGGACATCTTGTCTTCTCTGAGTTCCTAAGGTGATAATAGTGTGTAAGTAGTGTAAAAAGTAACATATTCATTGATAATGCTATTACTTTTCCTTAGTGGTGCAAAAAAACCCCATGAGTACACATTGTAGTTTTCCTTGTATATTTCCTTGCATATTGTTTTCCTTGTATATTTCCTTGTATATTGTTTTCCAATGTTTCTCTTGTCTTTTTGTTTTTATGACATACTGAAAATAATGACAAAATGACTAAAACATACCCCCTATTATAGAACTCTATCTGTATTTAATTTCAGGATAGAAAGCAACTCTCAACTTGGCAAACTGTTAGCAGATTGTTGGATATGACTGAACTGGTGATCTGCATAGTATCCGGATTGTGTAGGGTTTCTCAATTGCCGGAAATTCCTAAAGAAGAAACTTAAGAGTCAAAAGCTGCAGGCTCAGCAAGGCAGTGTATTGGGAAACAAGAATAATATCATTTTAAGCAAACCTTTTATCAAGGACAGTATGCTTATTGAAAAGGAAGAAAAAATAATGCCAAAGGTGGCACCTGTCTGTTGTTGGCAAAGTGCAGTTGAGAAAAATCTACCTGGATAACTCAGGGAGGGGCCCAGTGCATAGAAAGAGTTAAGAGGAATTCTCTGGAGAAGACCAGACACTTGGAAGTGCTTCAGTGGGCAGAATGAATAGTTGAGGGTTTTGTTAACAGGAGGCTTTGTTTGCCTTCGTGTTTAAAAGGGAAGTTTTAGAAAGGGTACAATTTTGCCAGAGTGAATATGGTGACTGAAGCCCATGGGACAGTAGTCCAATCCCATAGTGAAAATGCATATAAATGAGTTCTAATTAACATCAATTAACGTATAGGATTTTCTAGGGCCAATTTGGGGCTTGAGTTGTCACATCACATTGTTGCAGTTTTTCCTCAGCAGATCAGTTCTCATTCTCTCTTCTCTAGCGATATCTAGCTAACTTCCTTCTCTATTATCACCATGAAATGCTGTTGTCACAAGAAGGCCTATTGCACAAGAAACTTCAGATCTGTCCATTTTTCCCAGTTTCTGGAAAAGATACTTCAACTGATGTCCCTCCCATGTCGCAGGATTCCTCTGCATGCTAAAAATTATGCCAAAGGAGATGAAAAATCTCAAAAGGTCTTCTTGATCTCTGCTTTCTCACTTGAACAGACAGCTTTAATCTATTTATGCACAGAGTGGAGGAAAACTCACTTATCTGAGAACTTATGAATAAGGATATTGAAAGGCAACAAATATGAAGCCCTCGCAA
This sequence comes from Dolichotis patagonum, assembly GCA_004027295.1. Classification (NCBI taxonomy): domain Eukaryota; kingdom Metazoa; phylum Chordata; class Mammalia; order Rodentia; family Caviidae; genus Dolichotis; species Dolichotis patagonum. The sequence goes on from PVJX010003852.1 coordinate 50,308, forward strand.
GGATAGAATCAGAAATGAGCTAATTTCTGAATTATATGCACCAAAATGGGATAAAAAAATATTCTGTCCAGACATCTCTGTTTTTTTTCAAACTAGGAATTTGTGAAGTCCTTAAAATCACATCTGTTCACCTTATGTGATGAGGAGAGGCAACTCCTGAAACAGAATGATTGAAATGGAAATACATTCAAATAAATGGACTCTGGTGTTGTTCTTTGTTCTAAATAACCTCTACTGTAAGTGATCAGCTTATTTGAAAGTATGATGGGTGGGCTTTTGGGGCAAGACTGTATTTGAATTTTTTAAAAAATCATTAGTCTGTCTTCCTTTTTCTTTCAACCTTTTAGAATAAGGTCTTATACTCAGGGCAGAACAGAGGATGGGAAAGCTGAGCCTTCAAAGGACGCTGCACGTGTTTCTGATAGGTTTTCAAGTGCATCCTTCTCCCCTTGGACCATGTCTCTTTCAGATCACCTACATTTAAAATTTGCTGTATTGTTGCCAGGTGGTCAGAAATCAAGGAATGCTATAGGTTCTGATTTAAGAGGAAAATAAATTTAATGTTTTCTGTAGTCAAGAAAATCCTGTGAGCCGAGGATTTAGCTCAGCGGCATAAGCACCTGCCTTGCAAGCATGTGGTCGTGAGTTCGATCTCTGGTACAAAAAAAAAAAAAAAATCATGTGCTCAGCACCCTCCAGCACTAAATATACCTTGCATAACATATGTGCATACTTTGAAAACATCTGTGCTGTGTGGGAAGAAAGGGTTGGTTACCGTGGTATATAAACATGTGCATAAATCAGCTCTGATTTTCCTTTCTGACTCTGACTGTTCCTTAAATCAGCTTCATCTTTTATTTGTCTTTAACTGCACATTGCTCCTGTCACCTGACATGCTTCTCTCCTTTTGCTTTCTGAAGTCAGTCCTCTTGATTTTGTTGTTTCAAGTACAAGGGTGAAGAGAACTTCTTTTTCCATTGAAAACATGGTATGTTTTGGGCATTTGGCTTTTTTTTTTCTTTGTAGTTGTAGAGGGGCTTTTACACTGACCTATATTCCCAATCCTTAATTTTTTTAAAACTTTATTTTGAGACAGGGTATCACTAAGTCTCTAAGTGTCCCAGGCTGGGCTTGAACTTGTGATTCCTTCTCTCCAGGTTTGTAGAACACTGCATTACAGGTGTGTACCATCATGCCCACCTCATTTAGGGGATTTATATACTTTATCTTTTTGTATCTATTGAGCAGCTCTAAAATAGTGCAGTATTATCCCCATTTTAAACTCAGAAACTTTGAGGCTGAGAAAGGGCTGAAGGAATTGTCTAAGTTCATATGGCTCATAAGCTTCGAAGTCAGGATCCCAATTAAGGGATGCTTTAAGGTTAAGTCATCCTCATCTTTCTCCATAATCCTATGTTGTTAATTTGTTTCATGAACTGAAGCAGATTTTTCAGCTCCTGGATAAATCTGTCTGCCTTCACTCTCTCATGTCCTGTTGTACTTGTTTGTTTTTTCCCTTTTTCTCCTTTCATAGTCCCTTTAAATTAAACACCAGTGTTACAAAATTTGAATAATTTAGAAATATTTAGAGCCAAAATTTCAGTTATCTTTTACTTTTTTGTTTCATCCTTTCTCCTATCACTTGAGGTAACACTTCACACCCCATTATGTGTCTCTTTAGAGCTTTGGTTATGTACTCAGACATGTACAACTTGAACACATGAAACTTAGGAGTACATATATATATAAATGATATGTACATATGTTTTATGTATATACACATACACATTGAAACATACATACATATCACATATTGTCTTAATTCATTCCAGCTGCCATAACAAAATGCCACAATCTAATAATATAAAAAATGGAAAATTATTCCTCGAAATTCTAGAGACTGGGAAGTCAGCTGATTGGATGTTAGAGATGTTCTAGTTTTGTCCTCTCATGGAAATGAGTGGCTGACTTTCCTTGAACCTACTCTATAAGGGTACTAATCTCATTTATGCAGATTTAATCACATAAATACTTTCCCAAAGTCTCCATTTCCTAATACTTTTACCTTGGAGCTCGTGTTTACATATAAATTTGTGTGGAGGGGCACAGATATTCAGATCATAGCATCACATGTGTGTAAACATGTATATACACATACACTTGAAGTTTGGATTATTTTTCATAAATGCTATTATATTACATATATTTTCATGAGTTTTGTGGTCTTTCAGGGAAAGTGTTTATTCCAGTTATTTGGCTCCATAGTAAGTTACCCCAGAACTCAGTCCCACACAGGAGCAATTTATTAAGTTCATGGACCCTGTCGAACACATATTTGGAAAAGTCATGCTGAGGGGAGGATGTGTTTGTCTCCCCGAAGTCTGGGTTCTGGAGCACTTGAAACCTGGATGCTGGAATCCTCAGGAGAGCCCTTCAACTCACGTGTCTGGAGGATGGTTCAAGTTACTTGCTGGGGGCCTCGGTTCTTCTCCACATGCGTATCTCCATCTGCTCTCTTTGTACAGGCTGATCTGAGCTTCACTACGCATCTTCACAACAGAACGGTTGTGATTTTTCCACAGTGAGTGTACCTAAGAAAAGAGAGAAACCTTTAAAAGTGTTCCCAATCATGGAGACAAGAACCTGATTTAGTTGAATGTGAATGTCATTTTCAAAAGCATCTTCCCAGTAAGGCTGCTGTCCTCACCACTGCGAGAATGTGGTGTCACCTACATAAGTGACGCTCATTCCATGTGAGACTTAGACTACTTCTCCTGAGAAAGAGGAGAGTAATTATAATTGTGGATCTATTAGTATATACTATGTACCTGATTTTCACACACACTTTTAACAACTTTCCAAGTAGCAACTAATGTCTCCATTTTCAGATTCAATAGCAGAACCTAAGAGGCCTTGAGTAATGTGCTTTAAATAATGTAGCTATTGAGCACCATGGACTGAAACTTTGCCTGATTCCGAAGGCCACTGCCTCCTCACACTCCTGCATTTAGACATTGTTACTTCACTTTCATAAACAAAAACAATATGTGATGCCTGCTGAACCCACTGTTTTAAGCTTTGCAGTGTATTAACTCATTTAATCTTTTGTAAGATAGCTCTGCGAGATAATTATCTCCATTCTCAGATGAGGGATCAGAAATTAAGTAGCTGGTCTACATTTTCCTAACTACTAAATGATGGAGTTGAGATTCCAAAGGTTATATTTTCAAGAAATATAAATATGTTTAAAGCAGTATGGATTAATTCATGAATTACAGTGATGTAAACTATTTTTGTAGGGATGCTGGTCTTGAGGCTACACTGTTACATTGTATGACTCTTGTACGACTCCCTCCAGATTCCCTGTAGAGCTATTCTTGGTGGTAGAATCCTGTCCTGGATGGATCCAGTGTATTGAGGCATGTGTCATTAAGAGCTAAATATTGAATTGAAACGAAGATGTCTGGCTAATTCACCCCAAAATTTGCTTCGTCTTACACAGCCGGAAGCCATCCCACCTGAAGTATCTAATTAATCCACCACATTTTCTCAGTGTGACCAGATGAACACAGCCTTGGCATAACAGAGAGCTACTTCTAGCCTGTTGCAATGTGCAGAAGAGGCGAGGCCCCTGGAAACACCTCTTGGAGGTCAGCAGAATTATTTGGTGAGAAGTTTCTCTAACAGAGGGAGGGAATTGGGAATTCAGAAGTTTCTCCATTCCAGGAGCACACATGCATGTGCTAGGGTAGTGTCCAGTCAGAGCTGATGGCTCTGACACCCCAATTACTGCCACAGCATGAGAGAAACTCAACCCTAAGGCAACACTATTGCTGTCAACTCAACTTGTGGAAGAAATTGTGGAGGAGCAGTTATGGGAGGTTGCTTCTGGGGAAATAACTCCAACTGCGGACATCTGGCTCCAGATGAGTTCCCACAGAAGAAGAGGACTAAGTTTGGGCAGTTGCAGTCTATGGCCCCTGTCCCATTCTCAGAATCATGTTCTTTCAAGGATGGAAAGTCCATAATTATTCACAAAAATTAAAAATAACCACTTCCTAAAACATAAACAGGTTGAACAATTTTGTGTAGGAATTAAGAGGTAAAATCAGATGCAGGACCCTATAAGGTTCTCAATAATGGTTGATAACCTAGTGACTTTAATGCATGCATAGTCTATGATACACTATTTTTCATTTGAAAAATTGGAACTCTATTAAATTTTTATGTAAGAATCACTGTTGTTTGAAATCATGACTATGAAGCACTATCTGATTAGCATTAAATTGCATTCAATAAAACCTCTAGATTAAAGTACAAAATTTTCCTTGAGATTTTTGATCTCTAAAGAACACAGAAGCAGTTAATCAGAAAGTTTGAAATAAAAGAGTTTATTCCAAGAAAATTGCACAAACAAGAAAGCTTTTGTTGCATTCTGAAGCTGAGTTAGCTACCACCCATTGTCATATTTGCATTCAGGAAAGATTTAGGAGTTACCATACAGCAGGCTTTGCCCTTGGAAGACTGTCTCTGTCACTGTGGCCCTGTGATCTCTATATTTGAATTCAAGCTCCTCACATCTAGTGAAACGCCAGTCTCTGTAGCAGTCAGTTTTTTTTATTCCAGGTATAAAATATGAGACATAAAGAATTCAGAGGAGGAAGAATTTATTTTGGCTCATGGATTCAGAGTCTTTGGCTGACTGGCTCCGATACAAAACACTGTGGTGCAAGAGTGAATTAGAGGCAAGCTGCTGACTCACAGTGGCCCCAAGCAGAGAGAAGACTACTGGAGAGTAAGGAAGAGACAGGGGCAGGATATACCCTTCCATTACACCCTCATAACCTGCTTCTCCAACCAGACCCCACTTCCTAATAAAGTAAATTCATCTATACACTCAACAACAAACTAGTTCACTGATGAGTTTAAACTTCTCATGTATAGTCACCTGTTGAGCACATGAACCTTTTAAAACATTACTCATTGAGTCTGCTCTTGATTTTCCTTTTCACTGGTTATTATTAAAAAAGAGTTAAAGAAAGGGAGACAGAGACAGAGACAGAGAGAGTGAAACAGACTGAGAGACAGAGACAGAGGCAGAAATGGCTCACAAAGCATGATTTGTCTAAGGGCAGCTCTGAGTTTCAGTGCTCTGAGGGGTAACTCCAGTTACCCTGTAGGTTAGGCTCTGGATAAACCCCAAGGGAATGTTTGGGTCTATACCCTTGTGTTTAGCGTAGGACCTGACACAATGTAGGTACAAAATTATTGTTTGTTTATCAAATTTGTTGTGCTTAAATATAAGAAACTTTATAGTGGCTACCACATGGAACATGATTAATGCATCTTGAATATGATGTTGTGTTTTGTGACAAGTGACAGACTTCAAGGAATGTGACATTTACCAAATATGAATATTGGGCTTACCACATATTAGTGTAAGCTTTGTTAGAAGCCTGTTCATAATGATACTAGTTTTAGTGTTTATTCTTTGAGGACTATTGTAGACAATCTAATGCTACTTTGAGGACTATTGCAGACAATCCAATGCTACAGCAGTGATAGCACTTGAACTCCAGGTTATTAAGTCAGAATTATATGAATGCTGACAAGTTTTAATCAATACATTTCCATGCAGAACAGTTTTTGGAGTGAACTTGAGCAAACTTAATGTGCTGGTTAATTTTGTGTGCAGTGCATTTTAACCATTTATTGTTTTATTTTTTATCTAATTCTCTTTATGTAATTAAAATTACTTTTTGGAAAAAATTCTTATGTATAAAATTTACAATATGAGTGACCCATGAATCACTTACATAAAAATTTACCAGTCTGAATTTTCTTTCATAAAAATTATTTCTACTATAAGTAACTGGTTCAGACTCTAGATCAAAATTTGACCTATAAGGTTAGATTCTTCTGTCAATTTTTAATCAATAATACATATTTTCCACAAAGAGGTCTTAGCCATTGGGAGTTTTATTTTGCAATGACTGTTTCTACCAAGCTTAATAATATTGAGTCAATTTTTGCAGTTTTGGAAGTCATTGACATGATGAGATTCTTCAGTCAATTTTTCTTTTAATTTGGCTGTGTGCAGTTTTAGCTTTTCTCAATTTAACTTCTTTCATTATATCTTAGAGTATTTGTTTATTTCTTGGAGCAAAAAACCTTAGTGAATAAATGGTTTGTAGGGTGAAGTGAAAAGATAGGGTTAAATTGCCAATATTCTACTTTGCTGTAAGTACCTCTTTAATGTTCTAAATGAGAAATGGAGAGAGCTTTGCTCACAGAAGGTTCATAGGAATTATAACTCTGTGAATTCATATTTAATTGTCCCTGAAGGTAGAACTAGGACCAGTATGACCCAGGAGGCAATTTCATCTCAAAATAAGAAAAATGTCTATCATCCAAAATGATCCCACTTGGAATGGAGTTGGTAAGCATCTCAAGCATTCAGAAAAATATAGATGAAAATCTGCCAGTGATTCCATTAGATTGTCTAATATTTCTTTTAAAAATTCATATCAAACATTTTTAATGAATTTGTATTCATTCCAAATTATGGTTTAAGGGCAGAATTGAGTTTTCTCTCCTTTTAGCCTTCATCTTTCTAAACTGTGGAGAACTAATTGGTTTAATCATCTTCCTAAATTGTCCAGAACTAATTGGTTTAATTTATTTTGTTTTTAGGTCTTTCGTAAGAGGTCCATGTTTTCTTTCTTGTTGCACTTTGTCTTGCCCCAGCCCAACTTATTAGGACTCCTCCTTTGTTCTCAAAAAATGCTGCATCCCGTATCTAATTTTAGGCCAATGTTTCCAAGCTCCTTTGTTCATGTCCTTCAGAATTTATCAGCCTTTGGTACCCCTGAGAAGCCTGTGGTGGCCGTCTGAAGGTTGGCTAGGTGCTCCCCAAGTGTCGTTCATGTGCTTAGCAACAAGCAGAGTAGCTCACCTGCATGCCTGAATCTTTATGATTGTAGTATGTTTGCATTGATGGTATTCGGCCAATCCAATGGAACATACTTTGTTTAAATTACATGAAGAGTTTTATATGGCTTAAATGACACAAAATGTGCAATTTTATAGGAGTTTTCATGCTTAACAACACATCAAAACATACTTTTGTAAACAGGTAGAATTATAGAATATTAGCCTAGAATTTCACAAGTGTTACGGATTAAACTTACTATAGGTACTCAGAAAATCAAGATCCACATGGACTTCTGTTATCAGGGAAGGTTTAATAGAAGAAGGAAAGTGGTTAATTTTTTTAGGAGACTTTAAAATTTGTGCTGCCTAGATAAACAGTGTTTAAGATTTCCTGCCAGTGTTTTGATTTAAAAATTTGTATATGAATTGCAAGAGGGTGTTGGTATTTAAGCTTTCAGCAGATCTTTGGGATGTACAGTAATATTACATAACAACACTCATTTTATAAGAGAACTTTTGAAAATCTAGATTATAAGAGGGAAATGAAACTCTGGGGCTAAAACTTGAGAGAGAGAGAGAGAGAGAGAGAGAGAGAGAGAGAGAGAGAGAGAGAGAGAGAGAAAGACAGCCAGACAGCCAGACAGCCAGACAGCCAGACAGCCAGACAGCCAGACAGCCAGACTGAGTGGTACGTTTCTCAAAGAAACCCAAAGAACAAAAGTGGAAAGAAATACCAGACAGCATGGGCTTTATTTTTTCCTATTAGGACTCTTTACTGAGCATTTCGTAATGTGTCAGAGGTTATACTGATTGTCAGGGAGGTAAACATGGATGATCAAAATGCAGAGGGGGCTTTCATGACTCCAAGTGGAGGAAACATTCACATTGCATCCCCAGATTTCCATCTCCTCCTCCAATACCTGTTTACCTCTTCCTTTCTACGCATGTGAAACATTGTTGTTGGTTTTTTTTTTTTTTTTCAATGAATCAGCAAGTGAAGAGGCACAGTAGAAGGGGAATGGACATGGTGACCTCTGAGTATCCCCTCCAGCCTGAAGAACCCATGATTCTCTCCAGTCCTCACTGAGTGGGGAGCTCTGGAGAGCAGAGCATCCTTCCTGGCTTTCTCCATGTTAACACACAGCTGGGGCTGTTTCCGGGCAAGCCTTGTCATTGACAATTACCATTTAAAAACGCTCCTTTTCTTTGAACGTAAGCTCGCTCACTTTAAAAAATGAATCTGAAAACTCATATGGGGGATTATTCTTGCATTACATGTGTATTTTCCCTTGAAGGTGGTAACATATGGCACAATAATTATAGCAAGATTTTCTTCTGTCGTTATCATATTTAAATTTTTTTCCACATGGAATATTCATTTTTCTGAATCCATGGCCCAAACTCAAAGTTTTCCTTTCAAGTGAGTAAACTTTCACTGGGTTTTCATGCCCCACATAATATAGACTTAGCTAATCAGCCTCCTAATGTATCATAGCAAACTGTTTATCTGAACTGCCCAGTCCAGTGATGAGGATGATGAACCTATTGGAGTTAAATGGGTCCATTTCAGTTTTACTCTTTGGTTTCTGTGACACTAATCAGTTTCCTCTTCCTGTCCCATGTCCTCTTCTCTTATGCTTCTTTTACCCATCTTTCTTTTTCCTCTTTATCTCGAGCTCCTTCTTCTTCATTTACCTTTTCCTTGTCATCTGGTCTTCTTTTGCCTGGTCTTCTTTTATTGCACTTTCTTTTCTTCTTCCTCCCTGTCTGCTCAGAGTCATTGCAGGCAGTCATTACATCCTTGCTAATGATCGCTTTTAGCCCATGAACCAGGACAAACAATGTGAATTCTCTGCTTTTTCTAACAGTCTGATTTTGGTTCAACTCTCCCTAAGCGCTATAGTGTTTGTCACATTTTCATAAGGAGGTTGGGACCAAAGGATAAAAATTTTCTACCGTTCCTTTTAATTTAGTCATAGTTCAATTTCCATCAAATTGTGGAATCATTTTCTTTCTCCAAATGGCTGGCATTTTCAAAGTCTGCATCCTTCACCTTTCTGGGTTGCTTCTCAGGCTCTTGTTGTGTTCTTCACTGCACTGTTCAACTTGCACATGAAGACAATCTAATGTCTCTAGGGGAAAATGACTCTTGGGTCTCATCTTCCTTCACATGTCAGACAGTGTCAGAAACTTCACACAGATGTTTCCTTTTAATCCTAACAGCACCTCACTGAGGTAGTTGTCATATTCTCCTTTTCATGTTGAGGAAAATGAAGTTCATAGAGTTTAAGACATGTCACTACTACTACTTGAACCTAAAAGGACAATGTTGACTCTAAAAAAAGTTCTTGTTTATTTATTATTTACTTAAGTTTTTTAAAGACAGGATCTCACTGGGCAATTCAGGCAGGTTTTAGGTTCACTATGTAACTCAACCTGGCCTCCAACTCACAGCAATCCTTTTGCCTCAGCCTCCAAAGTAGTGGGATTATAGTCATGCACCACTGCACCGGCCAGTGTTCTTATTTCTAAACAAACATCCCCAACAAATTTGCATGTTACACAAAGATAATTTTCTTTTATTTCTTTTGTTTGTTTGTAAAGACTGAATCTCACTATGTCATCCAGTTTGGTCCTGAGCTCAAGTGAATCTCCTGCTTCAGCCTCCTAAGTAACTGGGACTGCAGGTGTGTGCCACCATGCCCAGCAGAGGTTTCTTTTGAGTTGCTGGTATATAATATAGCACTTTGTCTACAAGAAGCATCCACATATCTCGTTGACTGTTTCTATGTTTTCCAATATTCCAATAGTCTCAAAATAAATGTCCTCTCTAAATATTGATTAATCTATTAATTGATTTTTTGTGTAACCTTTAAATATTTGCAAATATCATTCATTTTTAAGGTGCATCTACTGGGCCTCCATAAAAATGAGCGCATCTTATTATTATGCACAAAACATTAGTCATTATCTCTCTTTTTAGGTGTTATATCCTTAAACATTATCTCCTTATATTTCTCTTCTCCAGTTCTTTATGTTTAATCATAACTTTAATCATGTGTGTTAAAAATTTATATTACTCTTAGACATATCAGGGTAAGTGTTTTGTGTGCTCATTTATAACTAAATTTCTGTCCCTCTGAAATTACCAAATGAGAGAGATAGTCACAAATAACCACAGCACAAACAGAAGACAAAGCATTCTGTAGATAATTCACCTATTAAACCCTAACTTTTAGTGTAATACTCTAAATAAAGCTGAATATGACTTGGGCCAGTGAACACCTTTTTCCATGTTTTCTCTGAATCTCTAATGGCCAAGTATTGCCAATGTTTTGTTTGTTTGTTTGTTTGGACATAGGATATTTCTTAATTTGTGGGTTGCTTGTCCAAGTTGTAGTAGATTGTAGTAAAGAAAGCTAACGAAGAAAGGAAGCATGATTCTAGGAAACAGGCTTTAAATATGACTGCTTAGCACACTAGCCACGGGGAGAGTTGGAAAAGTAAGAAGCAGGATAGCTGGTTGTGCCCCTAGGGACAGAGGATGCTGGGAGAGTTGGCATATAGGCAGGAAGTGGGAGTGCTAACCCTCTACTTGGGCACTTATGTGTAACCTGGAGTGACCATGGCCACTATTAAGAAAAAAAATACATGACGATGCCACTGATGCTTAATCAGACTGAAAGCTTCTTTTTCTTTGTTAAAACTATTGAGCGTGACAGGAAGTCTGGAGGAAAGTTTCTTTCACAGTATGTTCTAAATGCAGATTTTCGCTCTACACCTACAGAAGACTTCCTCCAAAAACTGGGGAGCCATCTTGAAGATCACCATGAACTAATTTATATTTATCTTGCTACTGTTGAAGATGGGAATGGAGAAGCAGCAGTCATTGCTGGCCCTTTGGGCACCAAAACACAGGCAGCTGGAGTCCTGGGGTTTTCCTCTCACTACTGGGCAATCTACTGCCCTTACTGGCTTGCTTTTGCTTGTATTTGTCATTCGATACTGTATATGAAAACCAACATTCTTCTACAGTGGATTAAACAGAGACAAACTTACAAACAGAAAAACCCACCAGATAGAAATCAAGGAGAGAACGACAAGTAGATTTTGGAGACGTGACTTCAGGAATTTGAGTAGGGCTGAGATTCACGACAGCTACTTTCATACATAGTCTTATTCTTGGACCTTGGACTGTGCCATTTATTTTATGTTCTCTGCTTTTCTGGCTCACTGCATGCAACTGAATGACCCTCACTCATTTTTGCTTAAGCTTTTTTTGAAAATTTCCTTTTCTGCTATTTCTTGCTGTACCAATCTAGGTTATAAAATATCCCTCTGTTTTCTTTTCAGTCCCTGCATCCATCTGGAGGACACTAGTTGTTAACTATTTATTTAATTGCACTCTCTCCCCTACCTTCTGGCTATGAGTTCCCTCAGAGTAGCTCTTGGAATGGGGATTAAGGTTCTCTCTGTACCTTCAGCTTGGCAGACATTGGGGCAGATGCATCCTATTCACTATCTTAATAAATATCTCTATCTAACCCTGCAAGGTGGATTGTATTATCTTTACTTTACGGATGCATAAATGGTGGCTTAGTCATATTACATAGGCTGCCCAAGTCCATTTATTAAGTGGTAGAGCTGGGATTTGAAACCAGTTTTCTCTGACACTCTAGCCCTTGCTTTTCCCTTACTGTTGCCCTTCAGACCCTCTAGTAGAGTTCATGGCTAGCAGTGACTTCTACATTCACTGCTGCCTCAATTAATGTTGCTGTCTTCATTTCACTTTCCTGACCTGCTATCAGGGGCACCTCCAGCCACAGCTGAACTTGTCAGCTTCCCCTTATGCCCTATTTCTGCTTCTGGGTCTCTCTTGCTGACTATAAGATTTGCAACTCTAGTGACAGAGAATGACTGATATCATCCCCACTCATTTTACTGTCAAGGGTTGGGCCTGTCAGCAGTTGGTGAATAATATGTTGGCAATTGGCACTGATCATAAATCATTCCCCATTAGCTGTAGTGGTCAAATTCACCTCCCCAAGTCTTAGAGTTTCAGATAGACTATTTTCTGAGTTACACTTAAAAAAATAAGACAGAACTTTACCATTTGATTTTTCACTTAAATGGGAAGCTGATTCTCTAGTAGTTTACATCTCTGTGTTCTGAGGAATACAGAAGAAATATTGAGGAAAATGTGAATTATTCATGATGGATCAAATATTTTCTTTCTGTGCTTACTGTGAATTGACATTTATCAGATTAGAAAATCAATTAGCAGTTTTTTGTCTTCTCTGTAAATATCCAGTCCAAGTGGTGACTTTTATTTTTTCTTCTTCTTTTCTGTTTTTCTTCTTATTCTCTGCTTCCTCTTCCTCACTATCCTCTAATCAAATTTATTATAGCAATATCTTATACATATTGAGAGTTCCAGGCTTTAGTATAAGTGCCTTACATGGATTGACTCATATAATCTCTACTACAATCCTTTGTGGTAGGAAATATGTAGGGCAGCTGAGTACATCCACTCCAGACAAGCTCTGTGCTACTCCAAGGCACCATTGACATGGGTGTAGTGAGAGGAACACCATAGAAATATAATCAACTCCATTGTAATAATCAAGAAATTGCAAATCATAAACTTGCAACTTGGCCAAATTCACAATGCTGTAAATATTGGATGTCAGGATTAAAGCTTAGTGTGCAACTTACTTTTCTCTCATTGCTGAGAGACACATACCCAACATTAAGGAAGGAAAAATTTATTTAGCTCACAGCTTGTGCAGGTTTCAGTCCATGATCCAAGGCAGGGTGGCATGGCATGGGGCAAGATATAACAAAAGCAACAAGAGCAAAAAGGCAGTGGGGAGAGCAAGCCTCTTCTCCTCCCTGATATTGCATGCAGGCTACCCACCCTAGGGTGAGGCAGCATGCTGACCATCCGCCCCTCCTCTTGCACAGGCTCAGAATGTGTACAAGTGAAGACCCTTACCCCCTGCTGAGTTACTGAGTGAAACTTTTAAAAAAATTTTATTCAAAGAGAAAACAAAACAAAACAAAAAAAAATAGAAAAAAAGGGTATAACAATAGAGAATCCCAAAGACAAAAAGAAAAGAACAAAAAACACAAAGAAATCACTACTTGATAAATTACATTTTGTCATCTTGGAAATAGTTATTCAAGTTACAAAATTAAAACATACAAAGTAGACATTCAAACAGTGAGACTGTTAACAGTTCTGCTCCATGATCTAACAAAAACAGCAATATGGTCATCCATCTAAGAACACACTTAAACATGCATGCAATTATATCCTTTAGAGCACTTTCTTTTCCTCTCTTTTTTACAGTAGCAATTACATATTTTGGGTTTTATTACTCCTACATTTCTTATTACTTTTTACGTTAGAGCCACAATGTGATATTTATAAATATGATTCTTACTTATTTCACTAATGTGGATAGTGTCAAGTTGTCTCCATTTACCTATGAAAGCCATAGGTCATAGATCATCCTTCTTCATAGCTGAGTAATATTCCATTGCATAAAAAGAGCACATCTTTTTCATCCGCTCTGCTGTTGATGGGTATCTTGGTTGTTTCCAAGATTTAGCTATTACAAACTGTGCTGGCATAAACATGGGTGCACATATATCACTGTGATATGAACTTTTCTGTTTTTCTGGGAAAATACCCAGGAAGGGGATAGCTGGGTTGAATGGAACTTCCAGTCCTAGTCTTCTGAGAATTCTCCATACCGATTTCCATAGTGGTTGCACCAGTCTACACTTCCACTAACAGTGGAACAGTGTTCCTTTTACCCTGCAGCCTCACCAACATTTGTTATCAGTTGATTTCTTGATGGTAGCTATTCTTTCCGGAGTGAGATGAGATCTCAATGTTGTTTTAATTTGCATTTCTCGAATGACCAGTGATGGTGAACATTTCTTCATGTATTTGTTTGCCATTTGTATATCTTTATGAGAACTGTGTGTTCATCTCAGCTGCCCATTTTTGGAGATGGTCTTTGAATTCGGGGGGCTTGATGTTTTTCAATTCTTTATGTGTTCTTAATATAAGCCCTTTGTTTGAGAGGTTGCTGGCTAAAATTCTTTACCATTCTGTGGGTTTTCTTTTCACTCTGTTGGTGATTTCTTTTAAAATGCAGCATCTTTTCAACAATATGAGATCCCAGTTATTGATTCTCTGAAGCATTTCCCATGTAGTTTGCATTTTGTTCATGAATTCTCTGCCTACGCCTATGTCTCCAAGACTTCTACCTACCTTATCTTCCAGTAGATTTAGTGTTTCTGTCTTAATGTTTAGGTCTTTGATTCACTTAGACTTTAGTTTTGTGCATGATGATAGGCCTGGATCTAGTTTCAATCTACTGCAAGTAGAGAAGATTCCTAAGATTTATTAAACAGAGTTTCAATCATCCGCATGTGGAGAGCCAGTTTTTCCAACACCATTTATTAAAGAGACTATCCTTCTTCCAGTGAACATGTTTAGCCCCTTTGTCAAATACCAGGTGGCTGAGTGTCTTTGTACTTATAGTTGCATCTTCTAATCTGTTCCATTGATCCTCAGGTCTATTTCTTTGCCAGTACCATGATAATTTTATCACTGTGGCTTTGTAGTATATACAGTTTCAAGTTAAGAATTGAGATGCCTCCTGCCTTGCCTTTATTGCCCAGAATTGCCTTTGCTATTCTAGCTTTCTTCTGTTTCTAAATGAATTTTAGGACTGCTTTCTCTAGATCTGTGAGGTATGTCAATGTTATTTTGATTGGGATTGCATTAAATCTGTATAAAATTTTTGGGAATGTGGCCATTTTCACAATGTTGTTTCTTCCTAGCCAAGAGCAAGGAATATCCTTCCCTTTTCTAATATCCTATTCAATCTCCTTTTTTAGCATAGTATAATTTTCAGCATATAGGTCTTTATATTCTTAAGTTGATTCCTTAGTATTTCATTTTTTAAAATGTTATTGTGTAGGGTGATATTTCCATTATTTCTCTCTCAGTGAGTTTCTTGTTTGTGTATAGGAATGCTATTGATTTTTGAGCATTGACTTTGTAGCCAGCTACACTGCTGAATTCACTTATTACCTGTAATAGTCTTTTAATGGAGTTTTTTTGATCTTCTATACAGAGTATCATGTCATCTGCAAATAGTGATAATTTAACTTATTCCTTTCCTATCTTTATTCTTTTCATCTCTCTCTCTTGTCTGATTGCCATGGCTAGCGTTTCCAGAACTATATTGAAAAGGAGTGGTGATAGTGGACATCCTTGTCTTGTTCCTGATTTTAAGTAAAAGCTTTCAGTTTTTGTCCATTTAGTATACTATTGGCTGTTGGTTTGTCATAGATGGCCTTTATAAGGTTGTGGTAGACACCATGTATTCCAAGTTTTTGAAGGGTTTTTATCATGAACATGTGTTGGACTTTATGCAAAGATTTTGTGCATCTATTGAGATGACCATATGGTTTTTGTTTTTGGCTCTTTTGATGTGGTGTATTACATTTATTGATTTGCGTATGTTAAATCATCCCTGCATTCCTGGAATGAACCCCACTTGGTCATGATGTATAATCTTGTTGATGATTTGATGCATTCTATTTGCCAGTATTTTATAGAGAATCTTTCATCAATGTTCATTAGTGCGATTGGCCTATAGTTCTCCTTTTTGGTTGGGTCTCTCTCTGGTTTTGGTATGAGAGTAATACTTGGCTCCAGGAATGATTTAGGGAGGATTGCTTTCTTTTCAATTTCATTGAAGAGTTTAAGGAATATTGGCATCAAATCTTCTTTAAATTTCTTGTAGAATTCAGCTGTGAATCCATGAGAACCTAGGCTTTTCTTTGTTGGTAAGTTTTTAATTATGTTTTCAAGTTCAATAGTTGATATTGGGTTATTCAAAATTGCTATATCTTCTTGGTGGAGCTTTGGTAGTTCATATGTCTCTAGTAATCTGTCCATTTCCTCTGTGTTTTCCACTCTATGTGAGTAGAGATTTTCAAAGTAGGTATTCATGATCTTTTGAATTTCTATGGGATCTGTAGTAATTTACCTCTTTTCAGTCTTTATTGCATGAATTTGGTTTTTGTCTTTCCTTTTCTTTATAAGATTAGCCAGAGGTTTGTCAATTTTGTTTATTCTCTCAAAGAACCAGCTTTTTGATTCACTAGTTCTTTGTATTTTTTTTTCAACTGCATTGATTTCTGCTCTAAGCTTTACTATTTCCTCTCTTCTATGAACTTTGGGTTTAACTTGCTCCTCTTTTTCTAGAAGCTTGAGATGAAGCATTAGGTTGTTTATTTGTGCTCATTCTGTTTTCTTGGCATAACAATTTATTGCTATATATTTCCCTCTTAAAACCACTTTCACTGCATCCCACAGATTACAGTATGTTGCTTCCCCATTTTCGTTGAATTGTAGGTTTTGCTTTATTTCTTCTTTAATTTCATCTGTAACCCACTGGTTGTTCAAAAGGTTGTTATTTAATTTCCATGTATTTATGCATGTTTTGCAATTTCTTTTGCCATTAATTTCCAATTTCAGTGTGCTATGGTCAGATATTATGCATGGGATAATTTCAGTACCTTTGCATTTACTTAAGAGTGTTTTATGGGACAATATATGGTCTATTTTGGAGAATATCCTGTGTGCATCTGAGAAGAATGTGTATTCTGATGTGGTTGGGTGAAACACTGTAAACATCTACTAAGTCCAATTGCTCACAAGTATGGTTCAGTTATATCACTTCTTTGCTGACTTTTTGGCTAGTTGATCTATCTCATTGTCAATGGGCTGTTAAGGTCCCCTGTAATAATTGTGTTCTTTTGTATTTGGTTTTTCATGTCCATTAGAATCTGTCTTATATAGTTGGGTGCTCCTGTGTTTGGTGCATATATATTTATAATTGTTAGTTCTTCCTCTTGGATTTTTCCACTTACAAGTATGTAGTGACCTTCTTTGTCTCTTTTAATCATTTTTGTTTTGAAGTTCACATTGTCTGCAAATAGAATAGTTACCCCTGCTTTTTTCTCAGTTCCTGTTATGTGGAATACTGTTTTCCATCCTTTGACTTTTAATCTATGAGTTTCCTTTGGGTCAGATGTGTAGTTAAACTTTTAAACTTCTCTAGTTATCACAATGGATCATCATAAAAGTCAGGCAGGCTGGTTCTGGAGTCCACATGCTCTACTCAAATAAATTACCTCTTGCCTCTTATGGTCACAGTATAAACTGGCAAAGAGAATATTTTGTTTTGTTATGTATTGTGGGTAATGATGGTAATGATCTTATTTTACATATGTTCATGAACATTTTTCTAACATGACTTATCTTGCTATAATGAATCATGTGCTAGTAGATCATGTTTTTTTATCTATTTAAGGAAGAGTTCTGCTTTTCTGTGAGTTCACTCTGAAACTCTTCCACTCAGAGAACTCTCCATATCGGTGGAGAAGGTATAGGAGAGTCTAGTGGTGCAAAACCTGTACAAGACATGAATTCTTTATCTCAGGGCAAAGCTCCTCTGTGCTTACTAAAAATAGGATTTTCCTTATTTTGGTTGTTATATGAGCTTATGGACTGATTCAGAATTTTAACCTTAATAGCCTTTCAATGTGAGTTAAATGAACATTTATACTCTTATTATGGGATACAAATATTTAAAATTGTTCCTTGAATGTAGCACCCCAGGGGCTTTATACATCACATATGTCAACCCAAATCAGGCATTATTTTACTGATATTATAGATTGTTTACATGGATTCTCCATTTTATTAGCTTTATTACAGGGACTCTCTCTCCATCTCTGAAGACTGAGGTGGTCTATTAAAAGGGTGTTCACTTAAATTCACTCTTGATTATACCAGTAAGTACTTTTTTCTTAGGCTAAGAATGTGAAGTTATAGGGTTACATCCCATGCTTTAGAGATCCTGTAAATGACAAATCCACAAACATTACACATTTATTAAAAGTGCTCAATGACTTCTTCTTCTTCTCATCCACCTCCTCCCCTTCCAAAAGCAAATTAATAATTTAGAAATAACCCAAAATACAAGAGAAAGTGATCACACTGGTCTGGAGTTCATGCATCAAGAAGAGAACTCAGACATGTATTTGGTAGGGGAGATTTAACGTAAAAAAAAAAAAGAAAAAAGATGAAGATATAGTGCTCTGTTGAGTGGCTTTTTTTTTTTTTGAAGAAAGGCTCATGAAAGATGGAAGTGTCTTTAAGTTGCAGTTTATTAAGTCTTTGAGGATTATCTCAATTTTAAAGGTGCATGACAAGAGCAACCCAAAGAAAAAAGTAATGATGCCTCTGAGGAGGGCAGATTTCAAAGACAGAAGGAGGGGTACATTTCAACTCACTACCAAAGAGTAACATATGCTGGGTCCAAAGACACAGAGGAAGAACATAAAAGTTGTCTGTAAGACTTAACTGTAAGACTTCTTACAATTTGAAGAACTGCTATTCTAAGTGATATGAAAATAGATTTTCATTCATTACTTAAAGGTGTTTTTAGACAGTGACGCTAAATTAAAAAAACATATATTGGGGTGGTGTCACATAATTCACCAGCCATTGGGACATGCATTACCAATTTTACCTCAGCCCTGAGATCACGATCATCAGCTTATAAATGAGCACAGAGAGTCCTGCGGAGGTTAATCTATTGTCATTGAGTTATACAATTGCAGGGCCCAGGGCAAGAGTGAAACTGGAGGCCTCAACTCTTCATGCCTCAATATTTAAAATTGTTAAATCAAGGGGTGGTTAAATGTGCCCCAGACTCCTACTTGGCAAAATATATCTTCAAATAGCAAAATCTTAAACTATGCTATTTTGAGTAAAATTTGAGAAGAGCTAAAAGATGATTGAATTTAATAACTTGTAAAAACTCCCATTGTAGGCCTTACTGTTCCATTATTAGTTTGTTTTTCTCAATGGTTGCAATTAGGCCTCGAATAGCAATTTCCCTCTTTTCTTCCTCCATCACCCACGTTAATCCGTAATATGAGCTAAAGGTACATCAGCTACTATGTTTCTAACGTAATTAGATCAATTCTTCTGTTGATGAAAATTATGTGTCTATAAGTTGCCTATGCGAGGGAATTATGAACAAATGCATTGATTTTCATTTTGCAAAGATGTAGAATAATCATTTTCACCCAGTGTAGCCGATGTCCTGAGAAAGAGAATTGTATGTGGCAAGAGCAAGTTATAGGTGCCTTATGATGGATTGGGAAGATTCGCATATATTTGTTTTAGTAAAATTCCTTCCTATGTCTTGAAACATTGCTTTTTCTCCCTCTGGGATATGGTGTCCAAAGATCTACACAGAAAAAGGAAGAGTACAATTTTATTATGAAGCTGGCAGTGTGTGTGTAACACTAACTGTGTGGGGTAGCCTGGCAGCAGCTTAGAGTGAAATTACGGAGGCTCATGCCCTCCTCCTTCTGCCTCCCCCCACATTAACAAGTGATGGGTCAAAAATAAACCCTGTTGAGTTTCTATATCCAACTTAAGGTTGTACCAGAATTAATTATTACCTTCTGCTACTTTGCCAAAGAGTGTTACCAATAAATTCTAATAGACAGCAGTACAAAGATTTTATTTGTGCCATTCCCCAGAAATTAGAACATAGTAGTGTTATTTAGCAATGCAGATGTTATTGTGTTGTTTGTATGAACATAGATATGACTTGGAGAGGAATATCAAATGGGCAGGAGACAGTTTTGAGCTACTGTTTTGATTATGCATATTTATTCATAATGCAGAATTTATGCTATGCAATTTCTCTTTAAAATAGATAACTTATTTTTGGAAACCTTATTATTATTATTTTTGAATATTTAGATGTGTCAATACCACCCCAGTACAATACTTATGAGTGCCTTTTAAAAACTGTACCTTAATTGGTTTAGTCTCCAGAGGTGTAAGAATGATGCTAATACCAGGTGGCTGAGTGAGCAGGGCAGATAATGATGCAGTACTTTCAGTGGCTGCTGGGAGACCTGGCCTACAGTACACAGTTTGAAAACAGTAATTGCACTGTGACTCTGGCTTGTTGTTTCCAGCAGAATGTTGTTTTAGCATTAGATCATCTCATTTTCTATTATGATTACTCTACCAGGACCCTACCTTGATGCTCACATTTCATTTTATGTACTTGATAGCATATGCCAAAAATTCTATGTTTACCAACTGATAAAGAATTAAAGTAAGTAGCTAGATGACCTGCATTTATACAGATTGCACATAGCATATATTCATGTACATGCACACTGTCTCTATCGTGTGTGTGTGTGTGTGTGTGTGTGTGTCTGTGTATAGTTCTTACTTGAAATATTCATGTTTCTGTAGTCAGAGTGATTTAAGGAGCCTTTTGAATTATCAGCATCCTTACTTCATATACCCTGCATCATCGTCGGCAGTTTCCATTCTCTCTGGCCCTACCTGCGTGAAAGCTGAAGCAAAATGGCAAAGTGATTTGCTTTATTTATTTGGTACCAGCAAAACTCACAAGTTCTAACATTGTTGTCACAAACACAGTTTAGCAGTAGGTAACTTTTCAGATACAAAATCGGTAAATAATGAGGATTGATGGATTGCGACTTTTTTTACACAACTTTTTGAAACAGAGTTTCACTATGTAGTTCAAGCTGGCCTTGAACTCACTTCGTAGCCCAGGCTGGCTTTGAACTCACAGTGAACCTCCTGCCTCAGCCACCTGCGTTCTGGGATTATAGGCTTGCACCACCATGTCCAGCCTAATTGTAACTTTTATATTTGTTTGGATGCTCTAAATGCTGAACATAGTCCCTTGCCAGTAATGATTATTCAGTGGATGAGTCAACAGCCCCAGAAACAAAGAGTGAGATCTGGGTTTATTTGTTTCTTTTGTCCTGCACAAAAGAAGTGTATTGAAAGGCAAACAGTTAACATGGTGAGATAATGAAATCTGGAGACAAATGTTCTGGATCTGAGTCTATCTCTATGTTGTTGAAAATAAAGGGTAATAATTGTACTGAATTTAGAGATTTATTCCAAGGATTAAATGAGTTAATATTGGATAGAACTTGGACAGTCCCTGGCGCATAGTGCTGTATAGATCTTTGATTAAAGGAGCAATGACAGTCAGGAGTGCTGGTGCACACCTATAATTCCCGGGCTTGGGAGACTGAGCGAGGGGGATCACTTGGAGTTCTAGGCCAGCCTGGCTTACATAGTGAACTCAAGTTCAGCCTAAACTACACAGAGAGACTGTCTTA
The DNA here is from genome assembly GCA_004027295.1 of Dolichotis patagonum. NCBI lineage: Eukaryota > Metazoa > Chordata > Mammalia > Rodentia > Caviidae > Dolichotis > Dolichotis patagonum. The sequence continues at coordinate 71,536 of PVJX010003852.1, forward strand.
AAAAAATAGCAATGACAGCCGAAAAACCAGTACTATTTTCTGAATACCCAGCATTTCAACAAACTAGTTTTAATATTTTTTTGAAAAATAATATACGTTTTCACCTCCATATTCTTATTGTGAATAAAAACAACCACATTACCATCCACATAAAGAGAGTAGGAAAGTACAGTGAAAGTTATAATGAGAACTTGAAATGCAAATACTGGCAGGAGTTTTTTGTATGCAAGTCTGGCAGGATGTGGTTCCCTGGGTTGGTCTTAGCACTAGTCTGTGGCTCCTACTTTGAGGTTCACACAGTACATGGACAGGTAGCAATTTTGTTGTGACTCTGTCGCACTTAATGTCTTTGAATGAGCTGACAGCTCACTGCTGCATTGCCAGGAAATAACCGTTTAAGGTAGAGCTGTATACATGTCTTCTTTTTCCCACCAATCAACAGGTTGTAACTTAAGATAGAAATGAGGCCCCTGAGTTCATGCTGGAAATGGGGGGGAAAAGTAAGAAATGATAGGTTGTCAGCTTCCTTGAAAAGGTGCAGGGCATCAGAACTGAAAATAAAGACTTTATTGCCTTGCAAAGCAGGCTTGGTAGCATTCAGATATTACCTACATCTGCTTTAATGATTCCATTTAAGCTGTCATTTTCTGCATTTACCTTGCCACATTCAAAAGCAACTATACTTACGTATTCACAGCCAACACATACCAGCATCACAAAAAAAGGAAGAAAAAAAAAAGAAAATAGTATATGATGTATTTCAAGAAACAGTTTCCTTGTAGAAAATTAGCAGTAATTTTGAGACCACACTTAAAGGAAAATAAAGTTCCTTTAGAGATTAAAAAAAAGTGCTGACACTCAACCAAAGTGGAGACAGAAACAGAAAGAGGAGAGGGAAAGGAGCAAGAGGCATGAGAAGAGGAAAGAGGAAATAGGAAGAGGGGGAAAGGAAAAGAAGAACAAGAAAGAGAAAGAAGAAGGAGAGAGGGAGAGAGATTCCTCTTGAGCTAGTGTGGTGGTGCACACCTCAAATCCCAGCATCTGGGCAGCCAAGAGGCTCACTGTGAGTCTAAGGTTGACTTGGGCTTCTTAGTGAGCTCAAACCCTACCATGAACACATAGCAAGACTATGGTTCATAAAATAAAAAAATAAAATTAAAAATTAGAACAGAAACCCCTTGTCTTTTCATTTTCCATGTTTGTGCTAGCTGCTGAAAGCCCTGCCAAGCGTTACAGTGCTGACAACAAGAAAATTGCAGATGAAGTCATCATGCTTTTATTCCACCATGATCAGTCTTGACGGACATAAGGAAGAAGTGCGATGAATTTTGTTATTTCCTGAGAGTTCATTTGACCTCTTCTAACATGCGAAATGCAGATTTCAGTGGTTGTGGCTTCCAAGGGGCATGAGGATGGTTGCCAGAAACATTAGTGGTTCTTGAAAATCTCACAGTGACCTATAGCGTGGAAATGCAAACCACTATAATTGTGGGAGCTTTGTTACAGCCGGCCAAGTATTCTGAATCAATACAACAGTTTCTTCCTTAAATAGGTTTCATTTCTAAAGTTCCAGCCTCAGTCCCATGACCACTGCCTCAGGCGTCTGTCCGCAGCTAAGTCCCTGTAGTTCTGGTTAACCTGACTCTAGGTCTGTGTGTTGAGTGCTCCTATGGTTTGAGCCTCAAAATTCTACAAAGGCCATGTTTTGAAAGCTTTTTTTTTTTTTTGCCAGATGAAGGACTTTTGGAAAGTGACTGAATCACAAGGACTCTAACTCCATCTATAGGTTAACACACTGGTGGCTTCATAACTTGGTGGCATTACTGGGGGATGATGGAGTTAGCAAGTGGTGCCTTGCTGAAGGGAGTGGGTTATGGAGTGTACCTTTGAGGACTTCATCTTGTCCCCACTACCTTCATCCCTTTTTCTCTGCTTCCCAATTGCCAGGAAGTGAGCAGTTTTGTTCCACTATATCCTTCCACCTTGAGGTTTTGCCTTTCCTGAGACCCAAAGCAATAAAGCTAGTCAATCATGTGCTGAAATCTCAGGACCCATGAGACAAAATAAATCTGTCCTGTTCTAAGTTGATTTTTTCTGATAGTTTCTCACTGCAACAAAATGCTAGCACTAGAGGTTACTTAGAGTCATTTGTTTCTCTGTGCTTCTCTTCTTATGCCTCTATGTCAGTTACCTTTTCACTTTATCTGACCATCTAATTTAAAAGTAAGAATAATTTGATGGCTTATAGATGCAGTGGGTTCAGTCTATGGTTGTCTGCTTTCAAGGCAGAAATGTTATACAGGAAAAAAAAAAGAAAGAAAAATCCTCATCCCATGACAGCTAGGAAGCAGAGAAATAAAAAGAAGGAATTGGGGACAAGTACCTTTCCAGATCATGCATCTGGTGACCTGCCTCCTATATTCAGGTCCCACCTCCTAACACCGTCCATGAATTCAGTAGTGTACTATGACCCAATCATTTTCCTATAAACCTACTTCTTAATACATGAGATTAGGGTGTTTTTTTATCTCAAACATAATTGCTTTGAACTAAAGTTTACTTTTTGCAAATTAAATAAATAAACACTTTGGGTTGCTTAAACCTCCTGTATAGCATATTGCAGGGACTAGCTATGTTAAACAGTAACAATCTGTGTGCTGATTTTTGCCAAGGTGAAATCCAGACAATTTTGGTTGTCCAGAACTATAATCCAAGAACTATGGAATTATGGGGCAGGAGAATCACATGTTCAATTCCTGGCTGGGATACTAATTAAGACCTTGTCTTTAAATATTGTGGGTATGTGTAGGGAATATAGTGCAGTACGAAGATGCAAGTTTCAATCCCTGATTACAAAGGCAAACTCCAAACCCACAATTTATAGGACTGTGTATCTTTTCTTTTTTGAATGCCTTCTTCGGACAATTTCACATATTGTTGGACTGTATCTACTTTAAGCTTCCAAATGGTTTCAAACCCATTTATGCTAGTGTTATGGGTGCTACCTTATTTAAGTATCCCAAAGATTTCAAGTGTTGAAATTTAATCCCTATTGTGTTTAAGAGGGTAGAAACTTAGTATGAGTGTGGTATTTAGAAGTGGGGCCTTTGGGAAATGACTGGGGGATTAATTAAAGTCATTAGAGTGGAGCCTCTGTGAGTGAATCCTGGTGGCTTGAAAAGAAGACAGAGGTGCCAGAAAAGACATATGAGAACATTGCTGTGTGATAGATGACCTTTGTTGCCTTTGATCTTAACCAGGCAAAAAACTACCAGCAGATATGACCCTTCAACTTGGAGCTGAACTGTGAGCCAAAATAAATGCTTTTTATTTGTAATTTAGCCAGTCTAGAGTATTGTGTTATTTGGAACAGAAAACACACTGATGGTTAATAAGGCAAATAAGGTTGAACTGATAATTCAAATCAAGAAAACCCAGTTTTATGGAAAGAATGCTGGCTTACAGTGAGGCAGACTTTGTCCACCTGTTGTGATTCTCTACAGTAAGCCTCTTCTATGGAGTAATGATGAAATCAACTTTATGAGACCACAAAATACTCCTGCTTTTACAAAATGGGATTTTGTAAGTCTCTTTTTAATAAATGCACAAATGAATTGCACAAATGAATTAATCAATAAAATCAGTGTTCTTGAGCAATTTACACGGCCCCTTTAGATCTCTTGTAATCATGGGGATAGTGCTTCCAATCTGAACACATTTCTTAGTTATTTTCATGGAAGTCTTTGTAATAAAATATTTTGAGAGATTGCTTTCTACGTAAAATTCTTTATGAAATTACATAAGTCACTTCCTAGAACTCATTCACAGAGTGGGGGCTATAAGCCTCAGTCTTGAAAATAATCTGCAATGGAATCAATAATTCTCTGATTTTCTGTTCACCTAAGCATATAATTCACCAGGTTTATGGTCTTCTTAAGAGAACTAATTTCCAATCTTTTCTTTCTTTGAGTAATGAATATTTTAAAAGAAAAGAAAATTAGGGCTTTGAAAAGATCTGATAAGGCCAGAGACAGAAACAGAGGAAGAAAATATTGTTTATTTATATTATTGCAAAGCAATTTTATATCCCACAAAGTGAGGGGACCCTGGGAAGCAGGGGCTATAATTTAGTTACAGATTTTAATTGCTTTTGCTCTTGACTGAAGGAATGAGATCTTGTCATAGTTTTGTTTGCATTCAAATGGCATGGAGTATGGAATATGGTAGGTATTCAACAGGTACTTTTTTAATGAAGGAAAGGGAGGTAAAGAAAGCAGGGACAAAAAAATTTTAAAAATCAGGCCAGGTAGGTAGAAGATGAGGGGCTGTGGAGAACATTCTCTCTCTTTTTTCCCCAGGTCCCCTACCATATGGAGCGTGGAGAGTAGAAAGGGAAGAGAGAAATTTTGGGCTGCTGCTCGATAGCTCTATCGGCCCGGCTCTAATTCCTTCGTGTCCGAATTCCGAAGGTGACCTCGTACCTTACTCCATGCCCACCTTTTCTTTAGCATTGACCTGGGTGGCCTGTTGGCAGGTTAGCATTAATACCTGAATGCAGATTATTTGACTTTCACAAATACTTTGCTTTATCAAGAAACAAATACAGACACATAGGCTCTCACATCCAATACAGCTTAAGGCAAAGTTTTCCAAATATATTAATTGGTCAATAATCAAAAAGAGAAAAACATATAGGTTGCTAAAGGGGTGAAATAAATTTTAGAACTTTAAAAAAGTGACCAAAATGAAGTTAGACATGCTGAATGTCTCGACTTTTCTGTGTTTAGTATGTAAAAATTCTATGTGAATCTCTGTATTTCCAAAGATTATTTTCTATGGGACTTTTCTTTGTAACAGAGTATTTTGACAGATTAGCCTTCTATGGAAAGTTCTTTTAAAAAAATTGTAATAAACCATTTCCTTGAGCTCATCCAGAGTGGGGGAGTATAAGCTTTAATCTTGAAAATGAGCTAGAGTGCAATCAATAATTCTGATTCTTTTATTCCACTCCAGAATTCACACAGTATTATTCATTTCAAGGGGCAAGAGTGTTAATGACACTTTCTGTTCACCAAACCAAAACTGGGCACATTATAGGTAGGTACAAGAAGCTTTGCAATCAAATCACTTCCCTGCCTAATAACTGGTTTAGTTATTGATAAGATTGTAAACAATAATTCTCTAAACTCTTTGCTGTTACATTTCTCATAAGGACTGCATTCCTATTTGTTCAAGACTCTTTCAAAGCCATTAATTAGCAAATAAATGTATCCTTAATTCAGCAGTTTCCCAATAAAAAACCATGGGTATCAGACAGAGTGAATGCAGGCTGATCAAAATGCAATATTATGCTTCCCCTAATCCTGGTGGATCATTTGATTAGTATCAAAATTTAGACTTTAGTTTCCTGCCACTGCTGAGAGGACATTTCAGCCAAATGTGGCACAAGCTCAGAAGGCTGTGATGGCCACAGGTGTGTAACCATCAGGCGTGCTCCTGGGGGACAGCATTTGGGCTGGCCAGGCTGGTTTCTACAGATGGGGAGAAGCTCTTAGGGGGGAGAGGCAGGTTAGAAGAGCACCAAAATCTGGACAAGCTCCAAAGAAAACCTCATCTCTCATTTCACACCTTTGCTATGTGCTGTCAGTTTCTCCCCAGAAAGCGTTATTACTTTGCAGCACTCTGCAGGAGTTGATAGGCAAACTCCATGTGTCCCCTCGGCTTCACGGCCTAGTGGATGGACTTCTTCATTAAAGACCACACTGCAGATCGCCAAGCTTAATGGGCATAAATATAGCTACTCAAAGAGGGGAAGCGTTTTCCTGTCCATGAAAGTATTACATCCAAGAGACGAAACGAAAACCTGCTAATTGAGAATTGCACTTCTGTTTAATTACACAGATGCTAAAATAATGTAACTGAAGCACCTTAAAAATATAATTATCCACTATGCAATGCTTGAGAGCATGCTTTATCTTTTTGTGTTTAATGTACATGATCAAGAAAGAGCCAACAAAAGAATCATTCCTGGGTAATTTGGGAAACTGGGACATGTTTGGGTTTGAAAGATGTTTCAGAGGGTGTCTTGCATTTGGAAGGAGTCATCAAAGGCATTTTTTGAACCATTATACATAAAACCTGTCTGCTTTACCTGTGTGTTCTTCAAAGGCTCCTGGGGTTAAAATAAATAATAAATTTTAGGGTACCTTGAAACTGTGTTCAATTATCTCCCCTAATACTATAAAAGGTGAGGATTACCTCATATTTGGAAAGAAAGACATACAGTATTTATAGTGTGACTTGAAAAATGGCTGAAAAGCTCCCCTGATTGATTAAATATTCACTGTTTCCTTCTCTATACTTAAACCTCATCCCATTGAACTAATTATATTTTTCCAATGCATTTACATAGAATGTTAATCCCTCAAAATACTCATTAAAGAATAAGCCCAATTGTGTATTTCTTTCCCCTGCTAGTTGCACTGTGTTTTTATGAGTGACCTATGCCTTATTTTCCTCTGGATTTCTCATGTCTATAAACAGCATTTGACATGTATTAAATATTGCTTGATGGATTCTGTTGTCCTGTTTATGATCATCATAGTGGGCAGTGAGTACTACTACTGTCCTAGGAAAGATTCTCAAAAAAATATATATGCTAATTAAATCTACTTTTGTATAGCAGCCTAGAGATATTACTAATTCTAGGCTTTTAGGGGTACAGAATCTCTAGGCGCTGGAAAAGGAAGGCTGTAGTCATGAAAGGCAGAAGCCTATTGAACATGCAAAAACCTTGTCTGAATAAAAGTCCAGGCCGATTCTACTGATTCTAGTCTAGGCTGAAATAATTTGCAAACCATGCACAAATTTCAAACACCTTATTTATGAAGACCCAGAAAGTGTGTGTAGCTCCTAGAACCTTGGAGAAGAAAAAAGTAACCCACAAAGTCTGGGGATCTTGGGTTTTAAATCTAGTGCTCAGCTGTCTGTCTGCTACCTCCACACTCTGCTAGGAGAAAGCAAGCTTATAGCGAAGAAATGCTGATACAATTGCACTGGGTAGTTCTTAGATTGGGCAGTCACAAAGATGCTTACATTCACATCTAGATGGTACATGGCTCATTACTTCAGGGTGAGAGACTACTGGGAGTCGTACACTCTGCCAGTGAGTCTGGACTACCAAGCACACTGTCCAGCTAGTTGGATTATAAACTCTTTTGGACAATGTATTTTGAGTAGAGTATGAAAAGAAGAAGTGGGAGCATTTAGTTTTATTTGCTTGTCAGTTGAAACAGTTAATAATTATAGTTAATAGTCTCTAGTTGTGTTACTGGTAAAATTGAAATAACCAATATATACTGAATGCTTTATATGCATAATCACATTTATCATAAAAGAGACAAAAAACTTCAATAATATCGACCTTAATAATGTTCTTCTCATTATATGTTGATAAAGAAATCTCTAGGTATGCTTTTTTTTTTGGCTTAGATTGATTTGTGCCCTTCCTGTCCTGAGCTGAAAAAGAACTCATTGTGTAGAGTAACTTGCTGTAGTATAAAGGAATCTGGGAATCTCAGAAACCTGAGCTACGTATTAGCTCCCCTCCTTATTGGCTGTGTGACCTAGAACAAATTGGGCTCACTGAGTGTCGCTTTTCTTATGTGTGTGTGTTTGTAAACTGTTTGGAATGTAAAACCATACCGGTCTTTTGGTAGGTTTATTGTGACTTGCTTTTGATAGTAGATTTTAGATCATCTACTAAGAATGTTTGGAGATTTCATAGTTTCTAATATCCCAAAAGTCATCCTCCAGTAACAAGTACAAATTGTGAGTAAGAGGACTGAATAGGATAAATATTGAAGCGAACTTCAAAATATACATTTGAAGGGCCAGGGATTTAGCTTAGTGGCATAAACACCTGACAGGAAAGCACAAGGTCATGAGTTCGATCCCTGGTACCAAAAAAATCAATCAATCAAACAAACAAAAATATACCTTTACCAGTATGCTTATCTCTTCTCGAGCATCTCACCCAAGGTCAACTAACTATCATCACTTACCACAGACTAGAGAAACCTCCTAAGTGGTCTCCCACTTACACTTTGGTCCTCACCAGTATGTTCCCCATCAGTAGTCAGATTACTTTTTGCTTTGAATTTAACAAGTATGTAAAGAAACTGTGGTATTTATACACAATGGAGTACTACTCTGCCATAAAGAAAGAAACTTGAATCATTTGTAGGAAAATAGATTCAACCTGAGATCATAATGTTAAGGAAAATAAAACAGAGTCACAAGCTTAAGTATCTCATGGTTTCTTTCATATAGAAACCCAAATTAGGAATGAAGAGCAAAATAAAAGATAGAAAACAGAACTAAAGAGATAGATTTCTCAAATGAGAAAGAGATCAAGCTATGGAGGGAGTGGGGAGAGAGAGGAGGGAAAGGGGGTGAAAAAAGGAACTAAGATGTGCTGTGTCCATGAACTGACTTTGGATGTAAACATTATGTATTGCAAATATGGCATAATAAACTAAATAAATAAATTCTTAAAGAGAAACAAAGGAAATATGATCATGTCACTCCTCTGTTTTGACCTGTTTGGAATTCTCCATGATGCTGAGGATAAAATAAAAATTCGTACAAAGCAGACCAGGTTTGGGTGACCCAGCCCTGCCTATTTTTTTAGGTTTTTCCACACATTCAGTGCAAGCTAGGTTCTGAGAAGTATCTCCATCACCTGGTCCATATCAAACCACACTGTCATTATACTCCTTTTCTTCATAAAAACTGGACACAACTGATATTTATTTACCTGAGAATTGTCTTCATCTGGTGTCACTCAGTAAATTTGAGGTTCCATGTGAACAAAGGCCATGCGTGTCTGGCATGATAAGTGCCTAGTACAATTATGACTGCATCGTAGACACTTAATTGTTGACATAAGTGACTAAATGTGAGTGCACCATAAATTAACTAATGTGCTTGTCACTGGTGACCATTTGTATCATGTATCCAATTTCTTTAACTATTAAAATAATATTGCAGCAAGTTCCTCATGTGTTTTTTCATGAGCTACTGTGCTGTTACTCCGTGGGATAAATATTTACGTCAGGTGCCCATCTAGTATGATCTCATACTGCTCTAATTTCCCTTCATAAGAATAACTTTACACCTATGTATTTTCTTACTTCCTTTTATTTACATTGACTAACATAATACAATTTCTTGATCGTGGTCATTAACTATGCTGCTGATTTCTATGCATTTGGAACAGTGCCTTTGTCATCGTGAATACTTAGTAGAGATTGGCTAAACAAGAACCGTTTAGGATGTGTAAATGTAGGATAGGCAAAATGGAAGGATGTATGTAGATGCATAAATAGAAATAGTGAAACAAGGTTCAGTAAAAGATATTTATCATTTTTATTCACCAAAACTACAAGTAGAAACTTGTATGAAAGGATAGCAAGCCATCATTTTATTATAAAATGCATTTTTAAAAAACATAATGGTGATACTTGATGTCTTGATTTGATCTATTTCTTGATGCCACATACAATCAAAAAGCTTATGAGACTCAGGTACTACTATTTCCCAGAACTGAAATATGCAGATTATTGAGCACAGCTGAAGCATGTAAGAGGGTATAAACAGTCACTTTAAATCTTAATGGTTATATTCTAATATGCTTTAGGAAAGAAATACAATGAATTCATCAAAAGTAGTTCTTTTGATATTTATGTTTTGAAATTATGTGGAAAATTTGAACCCATAAAATATATTAACTAAAAATGATGTAGTATAATTCATGAACACAGCACTTGAAATATGTCTTAAATGTAGAAGAATAGAATGAAGCCCTGTTGTAGGAGGGGCTGCCTTGAGAGATGACACACAGAGTATTCACACATAGCACTTTTTTCTGGCTTGGTGTGAGGATGGAGACATAGTGCCTTTAAAAATCTTCCAACTGCAGGAGACTACTGTTGTAGTCAGGGGTTGTGAGGAGAACAACTAGAATCAAGACATGAAGTTTATAATATTGTTTTATGCTAGTCACCCAGAGTTAACACAAGAAAGTGCAGGAAATCTGTCCATAACACTAAAGACATAGAATATTTAGCCAAGGGCCTGAATCCCACAGCAAGGTCCCACATGAGTCCAGATGAAGACCCAGAGCTCATGACATTGCCTCCCACGAGTCCAACTGGAGGTCTAGAGCCCATGAGAAGGACTCACGCCCATCTCTTTTACGGATCTGTGCTGGGAAGGCCCAAAGGTCAGCAGTGGAAGCTAGAAAGTCTTTCCCAGCAGGATGAAGGAGCTGTGCTGGTAGGTTGAGGGTTCTAGGCTGGAGCAGAGAAGTCATGCTCAAAACAAAGACCAGCAATCTTCAGTGACACGGAGGCCCCGAGCTCCTCCAACGACAAGCACAGTCCATTACATGCCAGGAAGCCAGTGTGATGAGTTCATTTTGGAGACCAAGCGGCACACATCTTCCTCTCTGGAGGACCAGAGCTTCTCCGGAAGAACCTAGCGGCTCAAACAGCAACATGTAGGCAAATCCACAATCCCAAATGCCTCAACGTGCCTCAATGCAATGCATCTCTCTTTTCCTTCTACACATCTCTATTTATGCTGGCAACTTTCCTCAGGTGGCATATCTATGTTCAGCACCATGGTGATATAATCCAGCTGGTATTAAGTTGACCACCAGTTTTTAATCCATAACAACTACCAACCAAACTTCCCTGAAACCTATTTAACTTGCCATGCACTATGTTTAAGCTTAGGATTTCATGTTCTTATCCCTCAAGTTTTCAGACTTTTCCAAGGTCTCCTTGTTTCTGCTTCTACACAAGAACACAGGTATTACTCACTGTATTTTTCTGAGAACAAACCTGTTGCCCGAGAACTGCTTGACACATGTCTGTTAATGTCCCCATGGCTAAGGCAAACCACAGAGTCACAGCTAATATCACATTTAGGAGAAAGACTCTGTCTTCAAAGAAAGGCATTGTAAATTGCCTGCAACATTTGGATGTCTTCTCTCATTGCCTGGAATCAGTGAAGCAGCATAAGAACAATCTAGGTTACCCCAAAAGAATTTTCTTCCTTAATATTTTCTAATTTTTCAACATCCCCCAGTTAATCTGCTCAATGCTACATATATTCATCTAGTAAGCAATTCTTTATATAAATGTAGAGATCTAGACTAGTGTGTGTTAGGGGCAGGAATATTTCCCCACCCCTAAGTTTCACTTTGTATGTAAAATAAGTGGACTTTTCAGGTAATCCCTAAAGTCTTCCAAACTCAAGACTGTGTAAATCTATTCTGATTATTTTCAAATCTTCCCTAGTCTATTTGGTCTGTTATAACAGAATAACATAGTCTGACTGGCTTATAAAAAACAGAAATTTGTTGATTGTTTTTCCAGATACTGGGAAGTCCAAGACCAAGGCAGCTGGTCTGCCATCTTCTCTCTGTGTCCTCATGAGATGGAAGGAAAGCTAGACCTCTCTGGAATTCTTTTAAGGTTATTAGTTCTATTCACGAAGGCTCTCCTTCATGACCTAATCACCTCATGAAGATTTTACCTCCTAACACCATCGCACTAAGGATTGACTTCAACATGTGAATTCAAGAGGTGATGAACTGCTATGGCAAAAAACCATTCTGCTGGTGCTAAAATCATCAGGTTTTTATTGAGAAGTATTACTCATATTAGCTGCTATAGCACACACCTTTACTTCTCAGAGGCTTAATCAGTAATGCGATGATAAATAACTGTCCTAATGAAAGGGAGAGAAAACTTGGATTTGTAACACATGCTGATTTTTAGGTTGTAAATATTTCCTTGATGGCTGATTTTATTGTTTAAATTAACAATATCATGTCACTGACTGTGGAATTGGAAATAGATGCTAACAACTGGCTCCTTGGGCCAGAGTAGACTGTTTTCTATTACACTACTGAGATGAACTCAGTAAAGCTTATTTCTTACTCTTGTCTTAGTTCAATGTGGTCAGTGGTTCTACTGCTCATAATCCATCTAGGACCAAGGTTGACAGTCTCTATTATTTTGAGTGTACTGTTTCTCATATTCTGTAGTGTACTGGCATTCTGTTACAAAGCTCAAGACAAGATACAGGGTGGAGAACTGTGGCACTTTCCATCTACCAAATCTGGAACACTTTCATTTTCCTTTGGTCAAGTCACATAACTGTATTAATGCAGGGAAGACTGAGAACTGTGGTCTCATTGTATGTCCGGCAGTTTAGAAAAATACAGCATTTTCTTTGATAGAGACTATTATGGTTTTTATCTAAGTGTCCCACCAAAGCCTCATTCACTCATAGGTGGGGCTTTTCAGAAGAGGCTGGATCTAGATTTTGTGATGCTGGTTTTAAAAATGTGATGTGTGATCCATTTATGCTGCAATGCTAGGGTTAAGGGTGTGAGTATTTCTTACCCTAAGGGTTAGTAGCCTGGATAAAATTTAACAGACAGAAAGAGAGCTGCTGTTTTTGTAACTTGTAGCTTGTTGTTCACTTGTTTGCTGCCTTCTGCCTTCTCTGCTTTAACATGGAATATTTATCCTCTGTGATGCCCCTCTGCCATAACACCCTGCCTTGGAGCCAGCCAACTAGGGATTGAAACCTCTGTGAACTGCGAGGCAAATAAATATTTCCTCCTTTAATTTTGGGTGTCAAGTATTCTGTCTCAGCAGTGAGAAAAGTAAGACAGACTCTCTTTTGATAATCAGTCTGCTCAACAGTACCACCCTTTCTAGAATAAAGTATACCTCCTTAAGAGGTAGAGAAATTATGACAAATCCTTTGCCTCCTATAGCAAAATATCACAAGTTGGATTGCTTTAAACAAGTGAAATGTATTCTACAGTTGTGGATTTTAGAAATCAAGGCATCAGCAGGGTTATGCTGCCTCAGAATTCTTGGGAAAATTTTTCCTTTACCTCCCTCTTCTAACTTGTGATGGTTGTTGGCAATATATGGTATTATCTCACTTGCAGATGCATCATTCAAATCTCATTCTTCCTGATACATGATCTTTCCTTTGTGTGTTTGTGTCCCAATTCACCTCTTCTTGGAAGAATTCTAGTGGTTGTATAGCTCCCCCTAGTCCAATATGCCCTCATTTTAATTTCATTACATCAGTGAAGACTGTATTTACACCTGGGTATGGTGGTGGATGTCTGTAATCCCATCATTCAAGAGGCAGGAGGATTGCAAGTTTGAATCCTGCCTGGGCAACTTAGTGAGATCCTGTCTCAAAATACAAATAAGAAAAGGGTCTGGGGAACTAGCTCAATGAGAAGTCCTGGGTTCAATTTGCAGTAACAATAATAACAACAGCTATAACAACAGCCACTGAAGAATAACACAAATATAATAAGATCTTAAGGAATGAACATTGATAGATCACATCTGTCTGGAGGACAAAACTGACATCTCTCCTTAAAGAGTTGGTCTCCTGCAAATCTCCATGAATTTAGTACAATTAATATCAAGAAGCATTAACTCTTTGAACTCAGAATCACAGTCACTCTAAGAGCAGTTACTGCTTCCAACCATAAATGCCAGGGAAGAGCTGGGACCATCAACACCACCATATCACATTGCAATAGTTTCCTGTAACATAATAATGCTAGGGGAGAATCTAGTGTTTTCTAACGTTTGATTCATAGTCCTGCTAAAGAATGTGGGGACCACAAGGGACAACTCTATTTCTGAGAGTTTCCACCAATTGGTGCTGCCTCATGGTGCAGCTGGAGAAGGCTCTGTGCTCATGCCTTCATGACACCAGTTTTTAAAGAAGGCAACTCAAAGTCCCATTCTGTCATACAACAAAACTGGCTGCCTGGAAAAGTCCATTAAATGTTAATGTGACTTAGTGCATGAAAATGAACAGTATCTGCATACCTCCCATGTCAAATCAATGCACAATGGGAGTATAAAAAGTTTTATGTTCATTAAAACTCCCATTTGAAAAAAGAAAGAAATGGAAAATACACAGATGTCAGTGGATCACAGTAAACTGAAATTCTGTGGATTTAGAGTGCTCATATGTGCTGTCCATTCGGTGGAAAAATCCCCTGCTGAGATTCTGGATCCATTATTTGGGGGTTATTTTCTTTATTCTTTTCTCTTCCTGGCTCCTTGTACCTCTTGTTGAGGGGAAAGCTCTTTCATGTTCATTTTTCTCCCTGCTACATTTGAAGTAGACATTGAGATGTATGCCCTTCTTGGGGGAGTGTAGAATCTGTTTACAGGGCTTGGGCAGTAAGGTTTGTTTTAAATCTTAAAGATAGACGGGATTGACGAGTTTGTCTCTGGCAACACAGTTCCCTTGAAAAGTTAGTGAACTTCTTGCACTATTTGATTAAAGTCAGTTCTACCTGCCGATAACTGCAATATCCAAGGTCTTTGCCTGAACAGAGTTGAGCTCTACTTCATTTCATACTGTGTCTCCTTCTTTTAGCTTGCTGCATTGATCATTTTAGATCTTTTTTACTTATTTTTATTAGTACATTTGTAGTACATTATAATTATGTTTATTGTGGGAAATTGGTATATGTACATAACACATTTCCTAAATGTTACTGTGATAAGAACACTTACCCCAAAGTCTATCTTCTTAACAGATTTTTAAGTATACAACACAGTATTGTTATATATATAGATACAGCATTATACAACAAATCTCTAGAATTTATCTTGTATAACTAAAATTTCATACTGTGATTAACAACTCTCCATTTCTCTTTCTGCCAGCCTCTGAAAACGGCAATTTTAATCTTTGTTGCTTTGAGTTTGACTGTTGTAGAAGCTACATGTAAATGGAGTCATGCAGTATTTATCCTTCTGTGACTGACTTATTTCACTTGGTATCATGTCCTTGAGATCATCTGTGTGGTTGCATACTGCAGAATTTCTTTCTTTCTGTCTTTACTGCAAAACTAGTCCAGTAGGAATCTGCTGTTCAAAATCATATTCAGTATTTTCTTCTTATGCCTTGGGGGCCCAGAAACTTGATTTTTGTAATAACTCAAGACTCTATATTACTGGACTCTCTCCCTATTCCTTTTTATTTCTTTTCATAAGCTGGTGAATTTTCTCCTAAACTCATCAATTTATTATAATGTGCAGCCAAATTTAGCAATAACTACCAGCCCAGATTAGTACACTGCTCTCATTCCAATCACTTCTTTGAGGGTGACAAGCTCAGAAGGTCTGAGACCTTTTTCTCAGGTTATTGTTAGTATTGTCACTGCATAGCGTGAATTTCTATCTTTCCAATCTGTAGGGTCAGCTTCATGGTTATCTGACAGCTGAATACCAAGGCAATGCCACATATTTCTGACTTTTGTTATAAGGAAACTACATGTAAAAGCTACATATCGATTTTCATATTATAGTAGCTGTGGTAATAAAACGTCCTTGCTCTCAGTGGTTTCACACATTAAAAGTTGTGTTCTTACTCTTGATAGGCAGGGAGACAGAAGGAACAGGGCCCTCTCTGCTCTACACAGTGAGTCAGCAACTCAGGATTCTTCCATCTTTTGTCATGGCCATCTTCGAAGTGTGATCTCTTAACACTGAAGGAGGGCAGAGCGCTGCTAGTCAAGTCACTGTGCAAGTGACCCCTCAGTTCTCTACATTTCTCTGGCTCTACTGAGACAAAAGGATTGGGAAATGCAGTTCATTTAGTGTGACCAGAAAGAGAAAATGGGTTTGGTAGGTATTTAGAATGGTTTCCTTCAGTGATCTAATTGTTAACTTACGGTATGAGTAATTTTGTGCTACCTCAGTTTTGAAGTGGGCATTGGAGTAAAAGCAGTATGAGAAGAGAAGAGGGTGATAAAAAGCACTTGAAGGCATCATGATTCAACACAGTAAATATTTATTGCAATTTTCATATGTTCCTAACTTTTATTGAGGTCTGATCAGGCTTTTTCTAGTAGGACAGCTAGAAACTAAACATGTAAGGCAATCCATGGTTGCACCACTTGCTGTTATTATTTTGGCCTAAGAAATAAATCTTAAAAGGGCTGGGGTAATTTTTCAACAAATGGAAATTTTTTCCAATAGATTCTCTATTCTGCAATGCAGTAGCCTATTAGCCATAAATATAAAAGAAAAGCCACATAGTATTTCTTTGTTAAATCCTTTTTAAGCTCAGTTATCTGTTTGTTGCCCTGAGGATACAGCCAAGTAGCGCCTGGGTACTGGGGCATTATGATAACCAGATACTCCCTGGCTGGTGGAGCTGAGCTGAATAATGCATGAGCACAGCTTCAATCCATCCCCTCCCTTCTCTCCGTGAGTGGAGTGCTTTGTTTTTCAAAAACTCCTCTGGGAGGCTTCACAAACAACCCCTATTTAGCTCACAGATTCCAAAGATGATAGACAGTGGCCTTTTCCTGCAGGTAAAGATAGCTTACCTTTTGATGGTGAGAATTTGATTATTGGCATCCTCCCTGCAAGGAGAATGCTCTATCCAAAATCAAACAGAAATCTGAGAAATTGAAAACCAACTGAAAATGGACTGAGAGTCTGGCAAAAGTCAAATTAATGCTGACCTCCAGTAGCCAAATACATAAAACAGTGTGCTTATTAAGAGGCAGATTTGAGCCATTTGGGGTTAAGAACTTTGCTCTGCTGATTTTGAAAGAAAGAAAGAAGAGAAATGAAAAAAAAAAAAATCCTGCAGCTGCCCTAGTTTCTGTGAGGACACCAGAGTATTTACTCAGCACAGAGCAAGTCCGAGCTAATGGTGCTGAGTGCCTCTAATGGGCCTCCAGGTCGGGCAGGGTGAGGTCTGGCATGAGCAGAGAGGTGTGCCCACTTGAGAGGGGGCAGCTGTGCTCAGGTGGGACTCCCACACCTGCCCTCTCCCTCCACAGAGCATGTGAGCACGCTTCCAAACTCAAGAGCTTGGATCAATAGCTAAAAGTTTGGAGGCTTATGAAATCTTCCAAATTGGAATGAAAACATCTCCCCGGGTATTGAGCAGTGCTAGTAAATGGAAATGAAACATCTGAGTGAAGGCAAAGCATTCCCTAGACCTTCATCTTATTTCCACTCAGATGTAATCCAAAATTAACACTTGCTCCAGACACCCAGCCTATTAGTGCGTCGAACGATTCTTCAGCTTCAACGAGAAGGGCAGCGGCTGGGGGCCTGGGCCAGTGCTGAGGGGCTCCCCTGCTTGGAATTCCACCCTGGTAACCCAACAAGAGACACGCATTACCATTTAATTATAATGACAGAACAGATGTGATAACAAGGTTGTCTTCTCTGGCTCTGTTCCTGATGTCACCACAAGGGTTTCCAGTTGTTGCTCTTTCTCATTTTGAGCTTCCTCATTAATCTCGTCTCCTCCAGCTGCTTCCTGCTTGCCTCCCTGACATGTCTGACTGGCCTTTGTGTGGGGCAGTCATGGCCTTTCAGACAAGTGGCTGCGTGGGCCTGGGTCTTTACCGAGCTTGGTTCCAGCCATCTGTGCCTTCCTGCAGGCCACCACACTCCGCTCAAAGCCCCATGACTTCATCTTCACCTGATTATTACATTTCAAGAAAAAAAAGGATGTTGCAAACCTTAAATGATTCTATTGTCACATCCATGAAAGAACTTTTCCTTTCAATTCTGTGACCATTATTTGCATTTCCTCCTCATTATGCTCTCCACTACCTGCATACTCCCTCTTTGTTCCTTCATGTGTTTTCCTAACTCTCAGCCTGAATACAGAGAAAATCCTTTGATGTTTTCCAAAGTTAAGGCTCCCTAGCCCCACAATTAGGAACAAAGTAGTGGACTTAATAGTTTCACGTACGCTGGACCTCTAAATCTTTCCTTGAAAGAGTCAAACCTGAGGATGAACTTGATTTTGGTAACACTAGGTGTAAGTAATCACAAAATGTATTATATTTGAACTTTTGTGTACAACTTGGAATATGCATTTTTCCCCCAGTTGTAGGTTGTAGCCCTTGTGGATTGAACAAGTCCTGAGGGACTACAGTACACTTGAAACAGGAGGGTATATATAAACTCTTTATTGAGAAATCGTTTATGTGTTTTAATCATCTTTTTATTTTCTTTGGTGTGCTGGAGACATAGAAACTACTCAATAAGTGCTAGATGAATAAATGATAAAAATGCTGAATAAGGAAGCTTTGTGGAGA
This sequence comes from Dolichotis patagonum, assembly GCA_004027295.1. Classification (NCBI taxonomy): domain Eukaryota; kingdom Metazoa; phylum Chordata; class Mammalia; order Rodentia; family Caviidae; genus Dolichotis; species Dolichotis patagonum. Next base: position 89,747 of record PVJX010003852.1, read on the forward strand.
TCTTATTTCATTTGCTAAGGAAAGTGTTAACATCCTATAAGCTTTTGCTATAAAAACCCCCCTACTCTGAGGTAATACACAGCTTGAAAAATAAATTCAGCCAATTGGCAATTTACCTGTCCTCACTTACTACACCTAAAGAAAGAGGTTACTGAAACAAATATAGGAAGATTCTTGTAAATGTCTGTTGTCTGCTTCATGAACCTTATCTGTTTACTGCTTGCAGAAATTCTTCAAGGTAAGGCTTAGTCTCCAGTTACTCAAATGAGAAATCAGGAGATCAAAGAGGTTAATCTACTTGCTTGGGATCACCCATGTAGAAGTTGTACTCAAAGCAGACCTAATTCTTTTCAGTTTTTCTTCTGATTTTTTTGCTTGTGAAAAAATCATTTCCAATACATACCACCTTCCCAAATTATCCTCCTCAGGAACTAGACAAAAAAGAGGATGTTTGTATAAAGTGAGTTTCTTCTGTGGGTTTCGAGCTTCGAGAAGATAAAGAGCAGAAAAACCATGTGAGAGGTTAGCACATGTCCCTTGGCATCACTCATTTATTTGTTGCTCATCCGATGGTCATCCTTTCCCAAATGAATTCTATATGTTTTGACATGACTACATGACTGGCCATGAATGCAATGCGGAAGAGCCACAGATTTGAGGACTAGAGACCTTACTATATTGCCTATTTTGCATGGCAATAGATTGATGTTCTATGTGCATAGTTAAAGTTTGAAAGCAGACATCCCTCAAGCTGAGGGTGTGAGCTAGGGAGAGAAGCTAGAAGTCCTCAGTATTCAGAGGTGAGCTTTCCTTTTTCAAATATGTTCTTTGCTCTTTAAGCCAGAATTGTAGTTATACCCAGCAGGCACACAGGGCCACAACATTGCTGATCTGATTCCAGCTTTCTTCTTGATCGATCTTCACTAGATCAATACAGAAACTCATACTAGAGGTCATTCCTTAAAGCTGTAAGTTTAGTTCAAATAAAAGGAAACATTATTAAACATAAAAATGGGGAAGATGCCAAGTTTGGGGAAAAAAATCATTGTAACTGTGAAAATAAAAATAATTTCAAAGAGTAAAATATACTTATAGATGCACATATAACCAGCAGTTAACACCAACACCTTCTAGGAAGCCTTATCCAAAGATGCAGTCAACTTGCTGATTGTAGTTTCAGGTCAGGTTAATGGTGTTCTTAAATTTGGATAGCAGATGCCCAGGTATCAACAACTATGCATCCATGGAGCTATATGCTTATAGGATTTACACAGAGAGATAGAAGACAGGAAGAAGTAAGCCAGGAACAAAACCACTTAACCCATTTCAAGTTTATTGTGTGGCTCTTGGTAATTTATGAGACTGTCTGTGGGGTTCAGGAGCTCCTGAGACCTCCCGTCTAATAAAATAGCCATGTCGTTTTTCCTGAGTGAAGGGACCGACATATATCAAGAAGTGCAATTTGTTTGATATCCTTTTGTACAGGAAAAGGAAAGGTTGTGGCATTTGTAGGTTAGTAAAAAGGAGGAAGTTAAGGTATATGGGTATGTTGAGAGAGATGCAGTTGAAAGTACATAAAGGTCCTTTTGTATTTAACATCTTGGGGGCATAGGACATTATATTAGGAATACTATAGTCTCTGGCAAGAGCTGTCATTTTCAAGATTTTACTACAACACATAGCATATTTCTTCTGGTTTTAAAGAAACCAAACCAAAAAAAAAACTCTTTCAAAGAATACAAAGGATTTCTTTTTTTTTAAATAATTGGTTAAACTACCCTTTACATGAAGAGGCAAGACATTCTGCTTTCACCAATTACAATAAAAGCTATACCCCTGATTATAAGGGAAGGCATTTTGATGAGTCTCCATTTTCTGCGAGTTTCCTGTTCATAAAGTAATTCCCATAAGAGGGATTTTGTAACTGCGCATTGGGTAGTTTAATCCAGAGCCTTTATCCCTGAGTGAGCAATTGGGCTTACCACTCAGCTATCCCAGGGAATGAATATCCATTGAGTTTCTTGTAAAACTTACAAATTTATACTTTTTTTTTTCCTGGAAAAAGTTAAATCTGCTCTGTATAAATTCAGAAAGCAAACACTGAATTATCCATGGTTTGAGGCAAAGCTGGGCCTGGATAATTTAGCAGAGAGCTTATAACTATGAATAACAGTAGAATGTGACTATGCTCTTTAGTGTATACAATGTGTGCACACACTTGTGAGTAATGTGGAGATACTGAGATCACAGGCTGAGGATTCAAGAGGATGCGGTGACATTGGGTCTATCGTCTGGCAGATGGGATTCTAACAAGGAAAATTGAGATGATCTGAGTAAAAACTGGGAGTGTCTTGTTGGCAAGACATAAATGTGCAATTGAACCCCAGGCTCTAGTAATAGCTTCTTGATAGTAATTTTGTCATGCATACAATGCATGCCTTTTTGTGCCAGGACATAACATGCCTTTTCTTCTTCAAAAGGTATTTTGGAGAAAAATTACCACTCTTTGGTTAGAGCCCCTCTCAACTATTCTGGAAGTTTGACTAATGCACAATTTCAAATAAAAAAAAAAAGTCCATTTCTTTACTGTGCTTGTCTTTTTCAGGAGAAATCATGTAGCCAACTACTTTCAGGGGATCTTTGCCAATAACAATAGAGTACCATTGGGGAGCAGTTACAAAAGGAGTCCAAGATTGTGTTCTTCTAGGGGTCCCCAGAAATGAACACCCCTGGCTTAAGTCTGAGTGCTTGCCGCTATCTTACGTGAAGTTCAGACAACTTTGCAGTAATTCTTCCAACTGTCTGACTCAATAGCAGTGTTCGGAGAGTATTTTTTATCTATGACAGTTGCAGCTTTCAATCCTAGATTGGATTTCTCCCTGTCCTCCCAGAAGATGTTTTAGTGATGTCCCAGCTTTAGCATATGATTGGTAAGGCCTTGAAATAAATCCCCAGCTAACAGAAAGGCATGGTAGGGCAGGGTAGAAAATGATGTTAAAATTCACTACTAAATCTAACATCCTGCTAACACTGTTTTGAGAAAGGAGGCACTTTTTCATTTCTGCATTCTTTCTAAGTTGTTTTTAACTCTCTTCTCTTTCTATGTTCATTTTTCTGCATAATGGTTTAATTAGCTGTTTCACCACTCTTTGGAAGTTTGTGATTTCCAGTTGTGTCAGGACAGTAATTTTCACATCTGAAGTGGTATGAGGGACCAGTGACATGAACCTCATATGGCTTGGGCATCCTTGACAACAATAATTTACTGTGGACTTGGAAAATTCCTTTTCTGCCAGGGCCTTCATTTTCTTTACCCTGAGACACCCTAGTTTGTCCTTAAGGTACCAAACTGTCAGAAGAGACTGATAAATTGATTTTGAGAATTTTAAATAAATGAGAAGACAAGAAAACAGTTCTATTCAAAGCAATGATCAATGAGGGGACATTTGTGGAGAAGAGCAAAAGACAAAGTGAAACTAAAATGTTAGGAGACTGGAAAAGGAAATGAAGAGATGAGCTGGTTTAAGCAAGAGTGAAGAAACAAAGAAAGTTGGTGGTAAGAGAGATTAATAGGAGAGGTACAGAGGGGGATTGGAGAGAAAAATTTCAGGAGGAAATTTTAAAGTGACATGGGTCCTCTAGAGTTCTCTCAGAGACAGAGTGACAATCAGACTTGCCAACATGCCACCCATGATCAGACAACGTCACTTTTTCGGGTGTCTCAATCACCTAGGATCCTTGTGATTATGAACAATTGAAAGATGCTAATACAACTGCATCTTTTAAAGATGGATTGTAAGGGATCTCCTGGACTTTCTGATATTTAGAACAGAGTATTAGTAAGGGAAGGGGCAATGTCTCACAAAATTTCCATAAAATTTCCTATCCCTTACTTCACTGTCTTCCTCCAGACTTCTTGTTGATATTGATACTTATCCAATAAGTGTGGTTCAGTTAAGGTGTAGGGATCACATGTATGATGAGCCCTGACTTTGGACAGTTATAGCAGGGGAAAACCACATACAGACAGATGACAAAGGTGGTAGACAGTGTGAGTGTGTGTTCATGTGTGTGCATGCATACACACATAGATGTGTTTGTAATTTAAGTGGCTTAAAGACAAAAAGGACAGAGCACTATAGGGTGGAGAAATCATGGACATCTTGATGAAGGTTATAGAACATGGAGAGAATATAGAATTTGGATAGATGATAGATGCATCTTGGGACCATTCTGATAAGAAAGGCAAGGGCAAGTTCAAAGGCATGAAAAGGTATGATCTATGCAAGTAACACTTAGGAATTCCTGATTATGTCCAATATCAAAGAATAAACAGTCTGGAATGAGGAAACACCTCATTATGTGGGTAAAATTTGGCATGTGCCATACACAGGTTAAAACCAGTGATTTCACACTAGAGGCATAGCTGTAGAGTCTGCATATTCCCCCCTTAAAACAGTTTGCTTTGCATTTTATAAACAGTTTTTAATTCATTTCTGTCCTAGTTGTGCAGAAAGATCCATTTTTAATGTATAGATTACCATTCTATGTTCAGCTATATAAATTTTTCAGACCTGTGGGTGATAGCTGCTCAAACTCTAAACTGAAATTTTTAGATTTTGTCAATTTGTGCTGTATCGATGAGGACTGTATTCAGCTGCAAGTAATACAAAGCTTAATCACTGATGCTTATTTTGCAAACAGACTAGATTTTTCTCACTTAAGAAAGTCCAGAGGTAAGCATGTACAGGTGTTTGTTCAGTAGTTTAATGATGTCGGGGCTGAATTCTGTGTTACTCTCTTTTTCTCCTTATTGTCTCATTATGGTATAGCTATTCAATTTATAGTCAGGACAGAAACGAGAAGGAAGAAGGTCAGAACTCTCTTGCTCAACGGGAAAATTGGGAAAGGTGGTTCTTGGCTTTCCAGCCAGTGATGTGAGGCATAAAATGGAGACAAGCTATGGGAATAGTGTTTGGTTGCCATGAATACTGGCCAGGATTATCTGGGTATTTATCTAGTGATTAACATTTTGTTGTATCTTTCAAATATGAAAGCACCTGTCTAAAGAAAGTTTGTGCTGGCTTCCAGGTTTCAGATATTAGTATTATGTAGCAGGCATGTAGGTTTTCCTGCTTTTTGGCACAGTTTATAATTTCAAATAGCTTTATAAATATTATTGACCTTTTCTGCTGTGTTTCAAATAGCTTTATAAATATTATTCACCTTTTCTGCTGTTTATCAATGTTGTGGTTAACCTTACAATGCTGTAATGGTTTATGTTGGTGGCCCCCAGGCCTCATGTATTTGCATTGTACATTTGTGACTGGTTCATTGTCTAGTGCTTGGATTGGTGGCGTCAGTGCTACACCCTCCTAAGGGGTGGAGCCAGGATGTGATGTAATGGCAAGAAGAAGGTGTGTCTCTCTCTCTTGCCGGTTTCCAGCTTTGCTGTTTGGCAGCCGCCATGAATTGCGGCCCCGCCATGCCACCCTGCCTTGGAGCCAACTGAGTATGGACTGAAACCTCCAAAACTGTAAGAAATAAACCTTTCCTTTCCCAACTTTGGGCATCAGGTATTTTGTCTCAGCGATGAGTAGAAAGTAACTAAGACAAATGCCAAATGTGAGATCACTCCCACAAAGCTCTCTAGTGTCCCAGTACACATCTTTCTAGCACTTTTCTGTTTTTAGTTACAGTGATCATTATGATCATCCTCCTAATTGCCTGTATCGATTGTGTCCTTGATACACAAAGTCACTATATTCATTATGCCTGACTTTCTGATATTTCAAAGTAGTTATCATTTTCCCTTTTTCATAAATAGGGAAGCTAAGGATCTGATAAACGGAAACTGACTTACTCAAGGCAGCAGAATAAATTCTAAGTTGATTCTGTCCATTGCAAAGTCTATTTTGTTTTTGAAGACCCATGCTGAGTTTCCTGTGGTATTTTAGGGACTCTTGTATTTACCTACTTTCCGGATTGTGTCTGGATAAAAACTATGATGATGAATTCAGGAATAGTTCTTACTTTAACTCAGTGTTGGGCAGTGGTAACCTGGGCACAGAATACTATGGGCCAACTCCAAGGCTGGCAATAATGACAGATTTCCTAGGTGAGTCTTGAGTTAATCACTAGTCAGAAGACAGAAATTAGGCTTTGCTAACTTTAATCTGTGCCTGTTCTCTGTTCCTAGCTTCTTCATTTTTGAGGTATAATTTCTGTTCTTGAGAATCCCAGGCCTTTGTTTTGGGTCTTTTTGGAAAGCAACTGGTCTGAGGCATTTCTATCAGTGATCTTCCATGGTACAGTTGGGGCAGTGGTAGTCAGCACTGATTACACATTAAAATCTCCTCACGAACCTGAAATCATAGGAAAGCCTGAGCTAATCCTCAGAGATGTTACTTTAATTGGTGTGGAGAGGGGCCCAGGCATCTACTTCTTTTTCTTTGTTTTAATTTTTTTTCCCTCCCTAGGTGGTTTTAATGCTAGACTTGAGTAGAAAACTACTGGCCTAGATGATTAATAGAGGTGCTAATGGAGGAGAGGGAAGAGAGCCCCAGAGCAAGTGGTCCTCAAACCTTTTGGTCTATAGACCGTTTTATGGGGGTGTTGGAGGAAATAGGTCTCTTCAGAATTTGCAGAGATAATTGCATTGCTTTTGATGACACACCAATGAGCAAGGGGAGAAATAAATGACTGACGAGAGAGAAGTTATGCTCAGAGAGTAACTTCACTGTGTGTTTCCCTGACACTTTCATGGTCTTTTAAGTACCATCATCTAAATTTACCAATGAAAAAAATTGAGACCTTTTGGGAATAAATACCTTAAAGAGACCATAGTTTTAGTTAGTGGCAGAACTTGAATTAGCACTTTGGTCTGCTAAGCCATGTTCCAGATTCTTTCCCTCTCCACATGGGCCCTGGCAGATACCTCAAGGGGAGACTGCCCCCTTCATGAACATCTTGGGGATATTTCACTGAATACACAAGTTTGTCTTCTGGAAGGAAGAATAATTCATTTGATTTTTGTCTCTAGATTTCACTTTTCAGGCTTTTCATTCTGTGCAATTTTCTCACAGCAGTGGGAGAAACCTGTTGTGTACTTTTGCACAACACTGTGTCTGTGTGGATGTTTTCTACGGCTATTTTCGATTCCCCAGGCCTAATGCATTTTTCTTTTTGTTTGGTGGTGGATGATTTTTTGTTTCCCAAAGTCCATTTCTTAATCTTTTTCCCCCTGTTTTAAAGTTTGATCCATCTGAAATCTATGCATTATTTCAAAGACATGAGTGGTTTTTTTCTAGGTTAAATTATTTAATGGCATTTTTTTATTGAAGGCTGCAGATTAGGTGTTGACACTTATTGGCAGAAAGAAACACATTTTTCCATTGGGATAAAACATATTTTTTCGTTAGAGAAAAGAGCAACTAAATTGAGTTTCTGTCTTTTAAATCCTGGCTATGGCAAATGAAGACGTCTGGTGCTTTCAATGACAACTTACCTTTGTATCAAAATTAAGGATCAGTTACCCAACATATATTTTCTCTTTCCTCTCCCTCCTCCCCTTCCTACTTTTGCTGTTTCCCCTTCTCTTACATCTTTTTGTTTTCTGGTCTCTGTTGCTTTATTGCTTTACTCTTTCCCTTGCTTTTTATCTCTCTTTACCAGCCCGTTCCTCCCTCTTTTTCCCCACATATACACTTCTCTCCCACTCTCTCTCTTGCTTATTTTCTCTTCTAATTTACCTTTACCTCACCCCACCTTTACCTTTCCTAACTTACTCTATTTTGGTTGATTTACCATGTCATCTTTCCAGTGTCTATTCCTCTGGGATTGCAGATTTTAATTTCAAATCTCACTAGTCTCCTGGAATGAATAAATCAGAGGAACTTAAGGGAGAAAAAAAATGAGATTTACTTTCTGCTGTCTTTCTTCTTTTGTCAAGTCTTATCCTAAGGAATTTTACATACATAAATGAAATAATATAAATGTTGCCTGTTTTGCTATCTGGGTAAGAAAGTGAGGATGGAGAGGTCAGTAGCTACCTGGGTGCTTCTGCCTTTCCTGGGCTATGGCACAGAAGCATACGACTGTAGTTGGGCACCTATTTGTTCCCTTTCCTAGAGGTTTATCTGCCTGAGAGTCTATGCAGTGCATTGGCATAGCACACTTTTATGTATGTATAGAGTAGCTTTTCCTCATGTAACTTCTCTACATATCATATACTCATTTCCCAGATGAGAGTACTGACCAAAGCATTGGTAGGAGACAGCCTCAATGTTTGGGAAAAGAGAAGTGTATGCATTGCAGCAAGTGAAAACTGGGAATAAAAGGAAAAAATCAACACCTAACATGCAACATTTTGTATGTTAAGTTCAAATGGACCAGAACTGAGCAGAGTGCTTGGGGAAGGGTAGAAAGGAAGGAGACACCAGGAGAGATTTCCTCAAATTAAATTCTAGCACTGGAGTTTATCTAAAGATGTGTGAGGGCAGCTTGGCAAAGGACAGCTAGGCAAGACCATTTCCTATGGTGAAGTTGTGTATCTCCTGAACGAAGGTGTCTGGTAAGGGAGGTAAGTGGGGACTGAACTGTAGTCACACTCATCTCTCTGTGGCGAGGTTATAGTCCTGCAGAGGAGGGACTTTGACTTGTCCAGAAGGTCCTATGGACTTCCCTGGCCATGCTTTTCATCTTGAACTTAGATAACTTATTGGATTTCATATTTAGTGGGTTTCAAGATCAGTGATCAGAATCCCCAATTCCTGGACCAACTTTATATGTTTCTTCTACCTGCTGTTGTTGTAGTACATACAGCAGTTTATCAAAATTGTGTAAAAGACAATTTTAAACAAACAAAAACCCCTAAGCTCTTCCCAAAGTGTTTGGGGTTATCTCAGAATTTTCTTCTATACAAGAATCTTGCAATCTTGTGGAAAGTAGGTATTTTCTGTGGCTAATTTGACTAAACACTTTTCAGCCATACTATGCTAAGGACAGCATATGCCTGCTGTTCTGTGAGCATTCAGCCTTAATGGTGCTACCACCTCTGCTTCACTGTGACTCTTCAGAACTTGATTAGCCATGGATGGAGTAGTTGGACTCAATTATTCTTTCCTAACAAATGAGTCAAGTGATTGGGAGTGTATAGGGTAGAAGTCAAGAAGCATTGCCTTGAAACAGACAAGAAAACAGAAAATACTTGAATATAAGGAAAAATAATATAGCAATGAAGGACGTGTGGTCATTGGTTTGGAATCCTCATCTATTTAGAGTTGGAATGAAAAGGGGGCCAGAAATTTTAGAGATAAAAAGAAAGAGATCTGGGAAGAGATGAACTGGGGCCCTCCATATGTAGTTTGACAATGAACTGTAGTCACATTTACAGCTAAAAATATTTTCCTCGAAAACGATGAGTTGGATTTCAGCATCATGAGATCTGCAGCCCACTAGCTGGCTCCATTCTGTGGACATTAGGATTCCCATCGATAATGGAATATACACTGTGTGTGGACCTGCGGTGCTACTGCAGGAGTAAGATCTGCTTTGGTTCCTCTGCCAGTCAAAAATCACACTACTAAATAGGAAAAAAAAAGTGCATAGAAAAGAACATTGTGAAATACAGTAAACTCTGAGACAAATAACGGCATTTTTGTAATTTTATTTCTATTTTATTCTGGGCTCCTTTTCTAAGCCTACTTTTTGTGTATGTTCTCTCTTGCTTTCAACATTGCATCCCTTTATCTAGGATTACATCTGTCTGGTTTAAAGAGTGAGTGATGGATACAAAACTCTCACAGATGGTGTACTCATAGGAAAGTGAAATGGTGGGAACACATGGACTGGCTTCTTTTATACAAGGGACCATAGAGGAAACCCATTCACTCATTAATATATAAACTTATCTATTCATCAAATATTTATGGAGGACCTACTGTGTTATAGGCATTGCGCTAGATACTTAAGTTGTGGTGATGAATAATACATAGTAATTCTCTTGAGGATGTCTGGAAAGTATTTTCTTGGAGGTCTTCCTGGAAAAAAAAAACTTAGTCATCAAGTATGCACTATGTATTAGAAGGATAGATTTTCCCCCATTTTGTGTAAGCAAGGTTACATATGTTGGAGGTGACTTGTATTTGTAGCCTTTATTTTTTTTCTCTCTCAGGGAGTAAAATATTGATACTTCATGCACTTTGGGAGTGGATTTAGGATTTTCCTTATTCTTTTGAAAGGAATCAGTCACTGCACTGGGCCAAACTAGCGAGATGAAGGTGTACTCAGAAAGCTAACTGGGTGATGAGCTGCTTCGCTGCATACAGTAGCACAAGGACGCAAGTTTGAAACACATGTGTGGCCAAGAAGGAAGTTGAGCTAATGGAACACTGTAAACTATGCAGAAGGAGCAAAGGTAGGAACTTTTGGAAATGAAATAGATGCTGTGTTAGAATATGGACCAGTGCCATTCTAGGTTGATATGATCTAAGCATAATATTTAGTAAATGTTTTCTGGCTAAAGCACATAGTATAGACCAACTCAGAATGGCATTACAAACCTTTGCACCAAAAACATGAGATCATTAGGTCAAGCCCAAATGTTTCTGAGATGCCCTAGAAATCTTTTCCCAAAGCAACTAGTTCCATTAATCTCTTAGCAAGTAGTTTATTTCTTGTACTCTTATGTGATTTTTCTTTACTTCTTTTATGGATAGGCTGTGAGTTCTCCAAATCTCTCTGCTCTGGTTCCAAAGTCTCACTGTAAATCTGATGAAAAGCAGCCAGTAATACCCATGCCTCATCCTGAGTTTTTGTATTTTGAAATCAGTTCCATGAGACAAATCAATCTATCATTATTAAGTTTGACCTCTCACCACACCTTAGTGCATGGGCACTGCGAAACTAAATTCTTTCCTAGGCTGTAACAAGGACACTTTTCTCCCCCTGCAACATCCAATAGCCATCTGAGATCCCTTTAGCCTTTATTGTCCGTGTTTCTGTAAGCATTCTGGTCATAATTGCCTAGCAAATTTCTAAGATACAGTTTTATCCTAGTCTCCTTGCCTTTTTATGCATCACCAAAATTGCTCATAACACACTTCTTACAACATTCCATGTTTTCTCCTAGCCAACTTCCTCAAACTCTTCCAACTTCTGCCAACTACCCAATTCAAGTAGGGGTGATACATTTTCCGTATAGTTATCTTAACAACCTCACTTTTGTTACCAATTTTCTGTTAGTCCATTTTTTTTTGTTATGACACAATATCTGAGGCAGACAAAATTTATAAATCAAAAAGGGTTATTTTGATCACAGTGCTAGAGATACAAGTTCTAAGGTCTACATTTGGTGATAGCCATAGTTCTGGCACAGTCCGGAGCTGGGGCAGGTATTACACAGCAACAGAGAAAGAGTGCATGTGTGTACATTGGTGTGTTCTGGTCTCTCTTCCTCTTCCATAAAGCTCCTGGTTTGATTAGTTTATCTAATCCTAATTACTTTCCAGTTACTGATTTCTAAACATCAGAGTTGCATTAAATTTCCACATTCTAATGCAGCACAAGAAACCTTGTTTTGGAGCAGGGACTCAAATCATATCTAGCCATAGCAGAAATTAAAGTGAAACGTCAGTATGGGTTTATTTATGAGGTACAGATGAGCTAAAAAGGCTCGCATTTTATTCAACAGCCAACAAGAAGCTAGTAATTGTGTGTGTGGGGGGGTGGGTTATAATATTTCTATTAATGTCAGGAATATTTGTAAAATTATCAATCAACAAATATTTATTAGGCATCTACTCATAGCATGATATCATGTTAAATGACAAGAATGAAAAAGGAGAAAATCACATAATCTCTATGTTAAATATTTTACATTTTGAATAAGGAAATAAAATCCACATAAAAACAAATTATAATTTATTTTAAACGCAATATGCATAAATAATGACAGGGAGAATACGTGTGAAATTCAGAATCTTCTATGTTGAAATAGTTATATGAGGTTATCTATTTGCTGTTTTTTCATCTGTTAGTTATTCTAACTTGTTTGTAGAAGAGGACTTATATAGTAAATCGTAATGTTGCAAACGTACTACCTTGAGTGGACTTATTTGTTAGATGTAACATTTCCTAAGTCCTTTTTTACACCAAGTATATAGTACATTCAGCTGAATGGAGATTCTTTGTCTCAGTGATTAACTGTATCTTGCACTGTGCTAGAATTTGATATTTAATTATCCCAAAATGCTTTATGAATATAGATTATGTGTCTTCAGAATCATGGGATTTGGCCAGGGATATTTGTTGAGTGATCTGGTTTTTTTTTTTTATTTTTATTTAAAAGAGAATAAAACAAAAGGGGGCAGTACAGAGCAGATAAGAAGAGGACAACATAGGCAACACAGTACTTTACATTAAGTCAACTGGACATCAACAGTATCTAACACCATATCTCTTACTCTGCTATAGTTGAGCATAGTTTCAATTACAATAATATCAAACATAACAATAGTATAAAGCCATGCATATAGTGAAAGAATTCCAGGGCTTTCTGAACCGAATAACAGAAAATGATCAGTGGGTATTATAATATCTCATTTTTGATAAAAAAGAAAAAAATTTGTTTGAACTATCACACATATTCAAATTCCAATGAGACACAATGTGGTAGATAGAAGCAATGGTAATAGAACAAAAAAAGCAT
>PVJX010003853.1:0-32500 GCA_004027295.1 Dolichotis patagonum
GGAGCTGTCTTGGGGGGTGGTGTATGTAGAGCTGTCTCTTTGAGTCCAATGCATAACTTTTTGGTCCCTTTTTGTGAGGTGAATATTAATGGCTGCTCTACCATGTGCCAATCTAGAAGCGTTTAGGAGATATATAATACATGAAACTTTTGCCTTTATTTATTAAAGTCAAAATGGTTTATTCAGCAACAACTACAAGAGTTTTACAAGAAACAGCAAGAGCAGTTACATCTTCAGCTTTTGCAGCAGCAGCAACAGCAGCAGCAGCAACAGCAGCAGCAGCAGCAACAGCAGCAGCAGCAACAGCAGCAGCAGCAACAGCAGCAGCAGCAGCAGCAACAGCAGCAGCAGCAGCAGCAGCAGCATCCTGGGAAGCAGGCAAAAGAGGTAGGGGCTGGTTATCTCCCCGAAATACAATAGTACCGGGCGAGGGGTGGGGGCAGCGGGAGCTTTGAGAGGCCAGGATAGTTTAAGAGCTTCCTGTAACAAGGCTCTTGCTGTCAAAGATGTAATATTAGATACTTTGCTGAGCTTAGCAACAGTGACAGGGAACTCTCACGCTCCCCTTTTTTTCCATAGATGGGACTTGGGAATCACAATCCAGCGCCACTATGGTCTAATGTTCCCTCATGAATCACAGTGTACAAAGGGCAGTCTGGGTAGTGGACACAGTTCTATCTTGTATTCACTGAGGACCTAAGTTGGTGAGGGAACGTTATTTTTCTCAGTGATACAGCTCAGAGAACATGCATGCAAATTTAGCCCATTGTTGGAAGCGGGGAGGCCAGAGAAAAACTGGTGGAACACAGATTTCAAAGTCACAGGCCCCTGATTAATGAACTGCTACTGTAGGTTTGGAGTGGCTAGTAGAAAGTTACAGTTTGATATGCTCATAAATCAAACTGACAAGCTGGCTTCTCAGGCCTAGCTTGCACTTGTCAGCAAACCGCATCAAATATAAACATAATACAAACAAAACATGTTGAAGTAGTTAAATTGATCAGCAGGTATCAGAGCTGTTGTCTTCAAGCTGCCCATTATGCAAACGTACAGGAAACAGTTTTGACCTCCTGAGGCTTTGTTTCTGTTTGGATTTGTGAATAGAATTTCAGACAGCCATCAACTACAGAATAGAAATTGCTCCCTTATTTCTCCGGAGGCTTTGGGCAATCCACATGACTTGCTCCATTATGCAGTCTGTTTTCCAGTGAGCGCATCAGAAGTTTCTCTTTTCCCCAAACTAAAAAGGAAAGGTCTTCCACAGCAGCTTGTCTTCCTCTTAAGTGTGACTGCCATCTCATACCCTCCCGAGTCCAAAGAACTATGGTTTGTCTTGTAATGCCTCACAAAATTGGAAGTTATACTTTTCCTGATAATAAGGCCACTTTTTTTTTTATCTTGAACATAATTCGTCCTTTAATATATTCCAAACAGAGAAGAGAGAAAGGCAGAGAGCTAACTGGCCTGGCCTGTGAAGGCTCCTTCCCAGTTTACTAATAGATCACTAGAGACCACATTCCTGGACCTCTGCAGGTCAAACATATTCAGCTGGAAAAAAATAAGAGTATTGTGGCAGTTGGCCGTTTCTATAAAGTGTTATTCTTTGTTGTCAAGATAAATGATTATCTGTAATAAATTGACTTCTTTTTAGAAAAAGCTGAGTTTGTTATGTGCTATCTCTAGACATGTTTGCTGCATCTGCGTTGCTTTTAATATTTGAGGAAAAGGCAACTGAAAATCAAACATCTGCTCGTTCTGCCCCTGAACTTTGACCCTAGGGCGACCAAAACCCCGTCAGGGCTGTGTTTCTCGCTCAGGTTAGTGTGTAGGCCGTGTTCTCCACTCGTCACTGAACTGGGTTCTCTGACACCAGCAGCAGCAACAGCAGCAGCAGCAGCAGCAGCAGCAGCAGCAGCAGCAGTTGGCCGCCCAGCAGCTTGTCTTCCAGCAGCAGCTTCTTCAGATGCAACAACTGCAGCAGCAGCAGCATCTGCTGAGCCTTCAGCGCCAGGGACTGATCTCCATCCCACCGGGCCAGCCGGCTCTTCCCGTCCAATCCCTGCCTCAAGGTACAGACAAAATGCCATGCACACTCATTTCTGCTCCCACACTTTCTACCATTCATGGCGCACCTTATGGCTTAAAAAGTTTTGTTGTGACGGCATTCAAGTTTATTAATAAAACATTATTTTTAACATGGTTGCATGACCCATTTTCTTGAGGCTTGGAAATTTAACCATCCACTGCTTTCAAGTGTTTTGTCAGATATTAAATGTACATTTATTAGGCTCATGAGTAGAATTAATTCATAAGGACAACACATTCAAGCACTGTTGAGTATACAGAAGAATCTGCCGGGACTGAATTACTGAGAAAGCTAACAGCACTGCATTTTAAGTGAGTTTTGGTGAACAACTGATAGGAAAAAAAAATATGAAAGTTCCTAGTCTGTACACTGAAGTCTCCATATATAAAAAAGAAATATGGAGCAGCTGCTTTTTGCTTTGTTATGCTTTGTGGAACCCGCCCTATTTTCATGAGATCATATTGGTACTATTCTCTCTAAATTAGTATTGCCTGTGTATGTAGTATGAATTATAGTTTTACAATGCTGGAAACTGTATTCTTATTTGTTTTGCAGTATAAGAAATCTCTGAGGGTACCATAATGCATTTGTATATATGTATGATTCTTACCTTTTAGGAAAGAAGTTTAAGTAAAATAGAAAAATAATGATAAATGATGAGTGCCAAAATTGTCAATTCAGGTGAATGTATATATCATTAATTTTCATGAAAAGATACTCTAATTTGCATTTGGATTTTATTGGAATAAGTATTAATCCTGGTAAACTTTAATTCAAGTTAATTATGTCTATCACAGAAGGGTTCACATCGCAGAAGTATTTGCTGTTTGTTGACCTTCTAGGACACACTGAAGAAAAGTAAAAACCATTAAGTATACCAAAATTAAAATTAGGCAAATAAAACTAGGCTTTATCATGCATATGATCATTGTTTGATATCACATGAAATTAAAAATATTGTGGTAAATAAAGTCAGCATTTCTTTGATATTTTCCCCCAAAATTCCTTTCACTTGAGTTAGCTCTTTTAATTCACCTGACTGAATGTAACACTAGGAAATCAAGAAAGATGAAGTTTGAATATTAAAACAAGGCAATAAGCCCATGTTTCAGAGTTGTTCCAAAGAAAATTCAGATAAACTGTAGTGTCATCACAGTAATGAATAATCTATTCACAAATCATTGTTCTTTAGAAAAATTAATATTATTTGAGGACCAGTGAAGAAATAAAATTTTAAAAAGAAAGCTTCTGAATTAATTCAATGTAAACCTAGATTTCTTTGATAGAAACTACACTAAAACAGAAGCAATATTTTTATCTCTACTTTTTTCATTAAAATTTAAAGAAAAATCTTTACATAAGGTATAATTACATATGTCCTCAATAGAAATGGATGATTTACCACAATCTCATTGTAATAACATCACTGAAACATTTCAAGAAAGTTTAACGTATGGATGCATAAAAATGCAAGGTAACTTATTTAAAATATATTTTAAAATGACATTGTTCAAAAAAGCAATAAAATTCATTGAGCTATGAAATTTATTGTGCTATAACTGTACTAACATTTTTGATATGAACATTTTTGCTTATTTTTGAGGGTTGTTTTGTTTTGTTTTGTTTTGGAGGGGGGTTTGAGAGAATTGTCTCTGTAGCTCTTCTCTTCTACTTTGTACTCTCCAGTAGATATACTGGAGAAAAAATGCACAGAACGTTTAGGGGAAAAGACATATTTAAACAAATTTTGATTTGAGCAGAACAGTTATAATCTAAAGTGAAAAATGAAATTAATAAAACACATTTCCACTGAAAAGTAGTAAGGAAATTCATTTAAATAAATGCAGAGTTAAAACTTTAGCTGTCACTTTGGCTGGTTCACTAACAAAGTTCTATTATTGGCAAATAATCAAAACAAACTGGAGCCATCTTCATATTTTTGTCATTTCAGTGTCTATAGGCAAAAATTATCTCTGAGGAGGCTTCCAGTCCAACACAGGTAGAATATCTCAAGTGTACCCACACCCATTGAGGACCATACTTTGAACTCTTCATGTATGGGTTCTGCCTTAATGGATTCTGTTCACGTACATTCATTCAAGCAACTCTTTAAAAAAATAAAATATCATCTGTACTGAACATCTAGCAACATTTTTCCTTGTAATTACACTGGAAGCAGTAGTATGTGACAGCTATTTACATAACCTTTGCATTATATGAATTGTTGCAAGTAATCTAAAGCATACAGGAGGCCATGTACAGGCTACACACAAATTTTATATACACTATTTTATAAAATGACTGCAACGTCACAGGTCTTGTATCTGCTGGGGTCCTGGAGTCAGTACTTCTTAGATATTAAGGAAGTGCTCTAATATTACAATACTACACTTCAATCCCAAAATTAGAATGAGGAAAAAAAAAAGAAGCATATACACTTCTGCCTTAGTTAATGGTAATTTTCAGTGCTTTTATGATCAGGATCTCAGTTCCTTCTGTATCAGATTTTTGGCTGGTTGATTGATTGACCATACATAATGGTCATGTGGAAGCCAGATGAGATTACTGTGCAGTGATGGATGGTCTCCTTACCTCTATTAAAATATGCTATATTTTATTTATCTCTATAATTTAAAACTACTTCTTCAGATTACTATAAAGATGCAAGTATCTTAAAATATATTTTAAAACTATATAAATAGCAGGAATAAAATTATATGATTTTAGTAGAATAGTAGCTTTATAGATTTTTTCTTTGTTATATGTTGCATAATTTGAATGCAACTTAGTTTGAGTATTAAGTATTTGAAGTCATAAATATTCTTCTACTATTGAATTTCAATGTAAAGTTGGCAATTAAATTACTAAAACCATGTACACTTTGTTGTATGGAGTAACAGTAGGTACAAAGAAGTCACATAAAAATGATGAGTTTGAAAATCAAGTTCAAAATAATACACTGTTCATAAAGCTACTTAATAGATTGTGTAGTTTATATATCAAATATTTAATTTGGTGACATATTTTAATAACCTAGTACCATTATTTCCTGGTTAAGAAAGGGTAATTTGTGGAAGTACTTACATTTTGACATTTTCTGAAGAGCAAATAAAAGTTTGTGGAACGGAATGTTTAACTCAGTGGCATAAGTGCCTGCCTGGCAAGCACAAGGTCGTGAGTTTGATCCCCAGTAACAACAACAACAACAACAAAAGGTTCACATATCCCAGTCTACCACATAGTCACAAGTTGACTTGACTGAGTATTCTCTCATTGCACAAAGTTTTACTTTTCTCAATTTCAGTTACCTTCAGTTAACTACAGCTCAAGAATATAAAATGCAGAGTTTCAGAAATAAAGAATTCTTGAGTTTTAAATTGTTCACCATTGTAAGTGTCATACCATTCCATTCCCTCCTACGAGGGAAAGTGGGAACCAGCCTTTGTCCATCGTACCCATGCTGCATTTGCTCCCCAGCCCTTACTGGTTGGAATACACCTCACTGCAATAGCCAGTGGCTCTGGAGTTCCAACTCTGCTGCTGGCAATTTAGATATACCATAGGGAAGTGGAAAGTACTTCCTTTACGGGAAAAGGTGAAGTTCTTAGTTAATAAGGGAAGAAAATAATCCTGTGCTGAGATTGCTAAAATTTACAGTAGCAACAAGAATTCTATCTGTGAAACTGTGAAGAAAGAAGAAGAAATTTGTGCTAGTTTTGCTGTCACACCTCAGACTGCAAAAGTTATGGCCACAGTCAGTTCTTGATAAGTGCTTAATTAAGATGGAAAAGGCACTGAAATAAATTACAGCATTTAATGCCGTTCACAGTTTCAGGCTTCTGGTGGGGTTGTGGAACATATTCCCAGAGGACGGGCAGGTTACTGTATCCTCTGTATACAAAACAAAATATATGTGGTGAAAGTTTTATTTCACTCTGAGTCTTTACATATTTTAAAATTTATGAATATAATTTGAAAAATAAGATATTCGTTAACCATTTAAGGACTAAACAAGATGCTAGATTCTAAAAGAGCTATTTTGAATTAACACCTTGTAGAACTAGAAGAGTTTGGAATCTAAAAACTGCTGGATAAAAAGAAAAATGAAATCTTGAAAAATAAAAATAATAATGCACTGTATGCTCAGGTAGGAATGTGCTGAATGAAGCTTCTCTTTGGTCTCAGTAAGAAGCCAAAATAGATATCTGACTTTGACTAAATTCTCTGCTTATGGAAGTCTAAATAGTGTTCCACCTACTCTGCCAAGTCTGGCATCCTGAATCTTTTGTTTAATTTATAAATCATGTGTTTGCATAGGTCACCATTGCATGCCTTCATGTAACCACACCAGCAGCATGAGCAAGGTATGTCATCTGGAATTATTGTCCCAATTTTAGTATTCTCTTTAAATGCCGGAAAGTTTACAGGTTGGAAGTTAGAGGGGGAAATATTTCTTTCAAATATTTATATACTGAAAATACATCCATGAGTTGAACTTTAAACATGCAATACTTTTTGTACTACATAAAAATCTGTAAGGTTGCCTATAGATGTTAATTTTATGTGTAGAAACAAATTGGTAAATAAATATAGAGAACTGCTTAGAATATTGAGTTAGTTTTTGAAAATGTAAATAAGAATGATGGTCATGATCATGCTGGTTTTATAGAATTAATGAACTAGCAGTATAGCATTAAAATGGATTTATTTCCACTTAACTCATAAATCTTTTTAAAAAGATACTATTTGACAATTCTTTGAGAGAAAGACTCAAAGGCACAATGTGGAACTTTGTCACATTAAAATATCATGATGAGGAAAATTTTAAAAAGGTTTTCATAATAGAATTTCAAACTTTTCAAGCTTATAAATATTTTGAATAAAGTCATAGTGGGGATTTAAAAAATTTAGATACCCTGTTTCCCAGAAGTTTCTTCTTTGGTAGAGATACATTTTTTTTTTATCACAGTTTTATCCAAATACAGTACCTAATTTTGCTACCTGTAATTTTGCATTTGGAAAAAAAATGTGTAATTGATGCAGCTCTTATTAAACAATTTAAAATGAGCATTGTGTCTGAAGGTGATATTGACTTTCTAGACAGATATAAATTCACATTATATTAGGATGGCCAACTATAAGTAAACATACAGACTTCTGAAAGATACTCTAGAAATTGGATTTCTCTTCTGGAGGCAAAATTTAGAGACTCAAATCAGGGTTGGTAGGGAAATTTGTATTTGTAATGCATATTCCTCCCCATGTTTGAGTCATCTTGGCCATATGCATAGTTTTTTGGAATATAAAATGTAAATTGGAAAAGACTTGGTAATATCTCAATTCAGGTTGTAAGAGTTAGGTGCCAATTGGCTTAACAAAATGTACATGTTACAAATATTTCTACCAAAGTTAATTTTCATTATTTTGTTGTAAGTAATCCACCAAAACAAGAAGAGTATTATTAAATAAATAATTTAAAATTTTATAATATATGTCACTTTGCATTATAATGTATAAAATTATTTAATATTAAAATTTAATTACTAGATATAGAGAAAGAGAACATTGATTGAATGGATCTTTTATTTTTGAGTGTGGGAAAGGTTCTAATATGATACTTTGCAAGTAAAATCATTGAAATGAATAAGCTTGTGACTCAAGGATATGTAAGTATGAATTATCAATTTCAATTCATTCTTAGCACAGTGCATGACACCTTATGTAGCGTGCAGTTATTCCACATATACTGAATGCAGTATTAAAGATTATTGAATTGCTCTATCTAAACTTGTAGATGCAGTTTAATTAAGGATTTGTCCTGTATTTGCTGCACTGGAGAAACAAGCCTTCTCCTCTTTGTGGTATTGCCTGTGAATGAGAATAAGCCCAAGTGAAACCAAGAGTGAAATACAGTGTCTCAGTTTTTTATGACTATGGGCTGAGCTCTCAAATTGCATAATTACACAATTTTGGGTTACTGTTTTGGTATATATTCTTTAAACAAATTATTGAGAGAAATTGGATAATTCACTTGTGACAAAAGTCGAGTATTATTCTGCAGCGTTCTAATCTACTGCTTCCTGGAACTTGTCTGCCAATGCACAAGCTTTCCAGTCGAATGATAAACTCTTCCAAGGCCTAGTCACTGAACCTGTAGCCACTGCAGGTGCAATCCCAGCCACTGGAGAGATCAAACTGAAGACAAACAAAAGTTCCTGCCATCCTAATGCAAGCATATATTTTAGAACAGAAGTCATAAAATAAATTAAAACAAATGAGCTCGGTGTGTACAAAGGAGAAAAATAAAGGGCAGGAGAGAAAAATGAAGGAAGTGTAGGAAAAGGAAGACAATGAACTATTAGTCAGGGTGGCCAGGGAAGAAGCCCACAAAGGGATATGTGAATAATAACCTGAAACTGTGAGAGACAGAGAGATAAGCATGGTGGTTCTTGCCTGTAATCCCAGCATGCAAGAGGCTGAGGCAGGAGGATCATTGTAAATTCAAGTTAGCTTGCACCACATAATGAGCCTCTGTCTCAATGAAAAATAAATAAATAAATGCAAATAAATAAAGTGACTATTTAAAAGTATGAGAGAATTTTTGAAACAGTCACTTAACTTTTCTGTGCCATAGCATCCACATCTCAAAAATGAAGATAATCTAATATCCCAGAATATTAATATCAGTAATTTTTAAAAGTAATAATAGTTTAGGTTACTATGTATCAATGATAATATGGAAGCACTTAGAATAGCGACTAATGTTCAAACCATGTGCAGTGCAATATCTGTTAGAACTGCAAATAGAGTGACTTGTCAGCGATGGAGATGCTATGAGTAGGAGCTGCTTTGAGCAAATAAGCTTCGAGACACCTGGTAAGGTTACGCAGGACTATGTGATAGACAGGCTGTAGGAGAGATGTAGGCTTCTGGTCAGTTGGTTAATCCTAAGCTTATTCCTTGTGTTAAAAACTTAACTGATATAAATCTGTGGAATTGTAAAATAAGCTTGCTGAATTTTTTTTTCAAATGCATGTGAACAACACCAAGATAGAGGAGATTCACGTTTTCTTGTTACTAAACCACTCAGAACTCTTCTACCTGAATCAGGAACCTCCTAGGAGCCACATCTCTAATTAACAGCATTGAGATTAGGGCTCCATGGAATACTGTTTAACTGAGCTTCTTACTGCTGCCTGAAATATAATTTGAATTAATTCTTACAAACATCAGACCTTCAAAACATCATGCAGTGTTCAAAAGTGTACAACACCGACTGGCTAGTTGTTTCATACTCATACGTAGTTTGTATTCATAAAAAGAACTGAGAAATTATTAGATGTGAGAATTTTGTCCTAAGCACAAAGCAAGAGTTTCCGTGTTAAATTACCCCACCCCCAAGTTATCTATGCCCTGGAATCACCTGCAGAGTTCAGAAAGCAGTGATCCATGTATTCTGCTGCCAGAATTGTGGTTTCATTGGCCGGAGATGTGGTCAGGGCACTGGAAGTTTTAAAATAGCCCACAGGGATTGTAAAGTGCAGACATTTTTGGTAACCACTGCCAATCAAAGGAATGTCTTTTTTAGTTCTTGTATTTGCTGACGCTTATACTAAACATTCAAAAGCCATTTCCCTCAGATTTTAATTAAAAAACCCTGGATAGTGAACTGGTTATTTATCAAATCTTTATTGAGAGTGTACTAAGTACGTAGCATTTGTTATTTTATCTGAGTGTGATGATATCACTGCTTTGCAATACAATGAATAGTATCATGGAAAGTTTTTTTTTAAGTAAGTGGATATTTACATTAACCAAATTATTAACAATGCCCATAAACTAAATTATTAGTAACATCATTAGCTGGTATAGCTTTCCAAAGTATTGTGTATTGTAAAGATACAAAATACCAGAAGCAACTGGTCCCATTTATAATTCCTGAGTCTTGTATGTAGTGATGCTGCTAAATAGGATGTTATTTAACAGCCACAGAATCCTTGTTTGGAAATTAATGTGTCTTCAAGAGCTGTACGATTTTCTTAGAATGAATGAAATCAACGCATGCATTGCATACTTACCATGTACTGTTCAAGGCAGTGGGGATATACAGTAAGAAATATCTGTTCTTATAAAACTAAAATGTTAGCAGAAAAAGACTAGTGATATCAAGAAATAGACCAGACAATTGATGCTTTCAGGAATCAGTACACGTTCTAAAAGACAAAACAGACTAGGACAGGAATTAAAGAGGCAGAGTGGGGAAGAGCAATGGCTGATATCATGCAGAAAGTCTTCAGGGGAGGGACTTTGAGCCAACTAAGTGGAGGAGGGAGGAAGACACAGAAGATCTAAGCAAGATACTTGAGCTGTGAGACTAGCAAAGTGCAGGCTGGAAAGAGTGCAAATAATCCAGGCAGTGGAGAGAGAGGCCGCAGAAGCTAACAGCTAAATCAAATGTGGAAAGTGACAAATGAGGTCAGAGAAAAAAGGGCCCTGTGACAAGTGGAGCCCTAAATAGGCCACAATAAGCATTGTTTTTCTTTGTTTCCTTCTTCTTTTGGCTGTTTTTCTAAGTGTTCTAGTAAGGCTTTGAAGACTTCCTGAGAAGTGATTTGGCCTAATTTACATGTAAAGAGATCGCTTTTGAAAAGCAAATTGATATGGTCAAGGCAAGGTAATAAACAGGAAGAGAGCAGGAAAGCTTCAGCTGTGGTTCAGGCAGGGGATGGTGGGGACAGTGAAGCAGGGAGGCTGGTGAGAGCTGTGATGCAGAAGAGGGAAGACAGGCACCTGACACTCCGGAGAAATGGAGAAATGACTTGGCCTAGTGCTGCTGATAGGATGGCTGGCGACACAAACATGCATTAAAAAAGGTTATAGTCAGAAGTCTACAGATTCTACCCTAAAGCTAGAATTAAAGCAATCATGATTTCTATGTTAAAAAAAATTTTTTTTCTGTATACCAGAGAAAATACCCATTCCTACAAAGTTTTTCTGTTTTTTTATAGACCCAAATCAAGTTATTCTCAAATAACTTCAGAAATCTGAATAATCTTGTCTTTTATTTCATCTGATGCTGTGTGTTATCATTTTGAGGAACCACCTGTCTCAGCCTCCCAGAGAGCTTGGTTACTAAGAAGTCCTTAGTCATCTGTTTGGATTCAAAATAGAGTTCCAGTTAAAATTGAAAGTTGATGCCAACTCATGGGGCAGTCTGTGGCAGAGAGATGGTCCCATTTGGTCATCGATGATAAGAATAAGCAATGACCAGCCTTGTCATGAAGTATTTAGTCCTGATATTTATATGTAGCCAATATGTAAGGAATAGAATAGTAAACATTAAAGCACAGCACAACAAAGTTTTTACTAGCCAGGTCATACACGAGTTGGAATGAATTTAATACATGAAACTTTTACACATCCCTTGGATGTCCTGTCTTATTTAAATGTATACACCACAGTGTTTATCAGAGTAAGTGTATCTTGGGAAATATTTGTTATTCCTAGTCACTCTAAGGTATAGTTGAACACTGTAATCCTTGCTCCTAAGTCCATCCTCATCATTAGCCTTGGCTTATGAGAAACATGGGTTTTTCCTTAGTAAGATTGTACCATGCTTGTCTTTTTCCTAGACGTTCATTCGATACAAGATCTTCAGTTCAGCCATGTTAGAAATGACAGGGTTTTACTCATTTTTCTGTGCAAATAGTTCTAGTTCACCCTGGTCCATTCCTCTGTGGATGGATACTTACATTGATTCCATTTGTGACTTAAGTGAATACTGCTGCAATAAGCATGCAAGTGCAAATGTCTTTGACTTCAGTTCTTTTATGTACAGGCATACCCAAGAGTCGGATTCCATTTCTCACTTTGGGGGGGTCCTCCATACTCTTTGTGACGATGCTTGTACTAACATTCCTATCAACCCCATCTGAGAGTTCTTCCCATCACTGCTAACACCTGCTATTTGTCTTTTTGCTAATAACCCTTCTAACTGAGTGCAGTGATAGCTCATTTGGATTTGCCTTTCCCTGGTAATTACTGATGAGGATTATTTCATGTGTTTGTTGACTGTCTTAAGAAATATCTAGTGAGGACCTCAGCCCATTTTCTGGATTTTGTTTCCCAAGACTGTATTGCAGGCTTTGAATTTGTAATCCGTCTCAACCTCCAGAGCACTGTTATTACAGCCTTGCACCAGCATACCCAGCTCTCAGGTATCCTGTGTGTGGGTGCTGTCTGAGGGATTACACCCAGCGCCTCCACGCCAGCTACCTCCCCAGCCCATTATTATGAGATAAGGTCTTAAAGAGCCACTATGTTGCCTGAACTGTGATAGAGCTGGGATACTGCCAGTTTGCATGAGCCCACTGGCCATCTCAGAGAAAGGGAGGATTCTTTTTACTTAGTCACAGAGTGTGTGTCAGTAGGTCACAAGCAGTCCCCTAAGGACATGTCCCCAGCTTGCAGAGGACAGGAGGACACATCAGCAAGCCACTTGACTCATTCTCACAAAATCCTGTTGAAAATGCTAAACAATGCTGTTTAAAAAGCCTCTTAATCTGTAAGAGACCACCCCTGTCTGTTCTGCTAGCACCAAGAGCTCCCTCTCAGGTTTAATAATAAACCCACTTAGACTGCTAAAGTTAAAAATAAATAAAGAAAAAAACGAACTTTGAAGAGTCAGAATCATTGAAATGACAGATTTTTGTAACACTACCTATATGGATCACAGTAGGCATAGCAATTTAAGCTCACCACAGTGATGGCTGATTTGGCCGGAAGTATTGTTTGGAATGATGTTGCTATTGGTTGTTGACTGCTGTGTCCAGACCAATGCTTTGTCACTTGCAAGATGGTGCCAGAGGGTGAACTCTCCTTGGCACTATAGTCTATGACCTTGCCCTTTCCCTGTGTATCCCAGCCTACCCTGCTGGAAACAGCTCTTGCCTCATCACTGTTACTGTCATTTCTGATGCAGGTACGTATTTGAGTTTTATGTAGAAAGGATTCAAGTAACAGCTCTAACTTTATATTAGATGTACATGTACATAGTAATAAAAAGTAGAGGCTTTGGAGCTGTTTAGCATTAGGTTTGAATTTCTTGCTCCAGTTGTGATTTGTGTGATTTGGAGATGTTTTTGTGTGTCTTGAGCCTCTCTGTGCTTGTCTATAAAATATGATTCCTAACCTCAGTAAAGTTAACTCAGATTATGGATATGAAGTCCTTAAGGAACTACGAAATATAGTAAGTGCTCAATAGAGGATGATACTAGTGATTATAGCTTCACTTCTCCTGTCCATCATTATGAATTACCTTAATACTTCTAATAGCATTGTAAGAGCAAAGAAGTTCAAATCAGAATGCCTGGATTTAAAACTCATCTTTGCCAAGGGATCTTTGTTTGCTTCCTTTGTGGCCTTGAGTGCATTTTTTTTACCTGCTTTAATTTTTGTTTTGTTACCAATAAATTTGTAAAAGTAAAAATACAAATTATTTTAGATTATATTGATTAAAAAACATACGGTATTTAAAGAATATACTAAGCCACAATACTTACAAAAGTAAGTACTATTTTATTAGTTGAATTCTATAAACAATGAGTCTGAATAACTTACATCAAAATTATAATTGAAAAACAGAAGATTGTGTTAGCTTTTCTATTTATATGGTGACACAATCACCTGCCTGGCAAGTGCAAGGTTCTGAGTTCGATTCCCAGTACCCACTCCCAAAAAAAGTGTACCTTATTGTGACACAGCCAGGTAAATTTGGATTACTTGATCCAGGGAATTGTTTAAAGTGATTAGTTGATTTTTCCAAATGTGAGTCATAAATGAAGGATAGGTTTAGCTATTATCTTAGTTGATCAGTGTAAGAAAGCACATTGGTTTATACAGGATACCAAAATGAAGTTCAATTACTTAGTTTGTCTCTCTGAGAAAGATCAGAATAACCAGATAATAGGCAAATCTTTTTTCTTTTGAGTGTTTAATAATTTTCTCTGGTATATTTCCCTCCTTCTTTTCTTTTATTTGAAATGTTATTTGTAATATCTAGTTATTATTCTGTGCCTCAGTGATAATACTAGCAGTAAGTACAAACTTCTTCTAAATGAAAAATTGTTTAATTTTCAAAAAGAATTTTCAGGACATATTTTTCTTATTAACCCGTGATGATATTCCCAACATATTGTTCCTAGTACTATTTTCAAACTGCTAGTTTTAACAAATAAATAATTTGGTGTTGTTGGTGTAAAAGTAATTTTTGTTGCATATTAATTAGTGATGGTAAATCACTTTTGTGGTTGGCATTAATCTATTAATAACTCCAAGCTCATTATGTAAACTTTACCTTGTATTAGTGGGGCTTTCTTTCATTTTGTAGCTGGCTTAAGTCCTGCTGAGATTCAGCAGTTATGGAAAGAAGTGACTGGAGTTCACAGTATGGAAGACAATGGCATTAAACATGGAGGGCTAGACCTCACTACTAACAATTCCTCCTCGACTACCTCCTCCACCACTTCCAAAGCATCGCCACCAATAACGCATCATTCCATAGTGAATGGACAGTCTTCAGTTCTAAATGCAAGACGAGACAGGTAAAACCATTAATTATATATAGTAATAATTAATACTTATCCATCACTGGATTTCATTTCACAATTTATAAAACTAAAAATAGTAATTAATACTTAAAGGAACAATATGTGTAAAATGACAAGTTAAATAGAAGTCATTATATTGCTTATCTTACATATTATTTTTCAGTATAAAAAAGCAGTTTAAATGCCAGCAGTCTGATAGATGTAGTCAGGGAGTTCGCTTTTTCAAAGATGCATGTGGGATGGCTGTGCCGTTATATTTTGATAACTAACATATTGCGATTACCATGATTGCTGTGGAAACATTTTATCATTTTTAAGCTAAACACCAGTAGTTTAATTTCAAATAATTGCAGATGCATGCATACGTTGTTAATACGCATCCCTATTAATATGTTTCAAATGTGTGCTTAGAAATTAAGAGGATACAGAGAAATATATAACCCAGGCGTAATAAAACTGAAGACTGATGAGCTGATATGCCTTTTAATTGTGGTTGAGTGATAGAACTTATAAGCATGAAAATAAACACATACTGTTCTTTTTCTGGGTAAATTTGACTAAAAATTCATACTGAAAAGTTATTTTTCATCAATCACCAAATTAACCTGATGTTAAATAATTTTTGTTTTATTTTATTTGGATAAAAATACTTCTGGAAATAAAGCATCCAGTTGCTTTTGTCTGTTAGGTTACATTTACTCAGGCATATCACTAAATAAGTCCTTTCAAGTGGTTTACCTGAAGTATATAAGCTAAAGTAATGCCTAAAATAAAAAGTCTCTTCTTAAAAGATGTAAATTAAGTGCAGAATTTCACAACAGAGTGCGTTAGTCTCATTATACGTAGCTCTGCCTTCATATTAAAGGGTAGCAGATGGATACTGTTCTGTTTCATAGTATGAATATATCTGCCTTACTCCAACAGATTCTTTATTGTCAAAAACCTTTTTTGAGAAAAAATTAATTATAATATAGTTTAAAATAAAACACTTACTTGGCAATGTCCTTGGTCTTCATTGGAGTGTAGCAGAAAATTCCTTGTGTTATTTTTATTATTATAAAACGGTATGCCTCTAAATATTTCCATGCGGTTGTTTTAACTGAAATCAGTTTGATGACTGTATATTAGAAGTTGGTTGGCTTCTCTAGGATCTATTTGATATAGTACTCCCTTATCAAAAGCCTACGATGATTAGGTAAGGCTATAATTAGTGAATACTGTTTCAGAGTAGAATTTTTAAAACCAGATATAACTAGTAGAAATATATATATATATATATATATATATATATATATATATATAGCTCACACACAAATATCAAACAATTAAATACTAAAGGTTTATATCTTTTTTTTCAGAAAAGAGCATTTCAGAAGCTTATGACTACTACCCTTTTGCTTTCTTAAAAATACATTTTCCCACATGTTCATATAGAAATATATATATTTATTATTTAGAGGCAAAATGTTACATTAAGGTCATATGGCAAGATTAGCATATGATATTATACAGCCTTCTAAGTTTTCATCCTTTATTAACATCGTCTTTGGCTCTATTTCTCCTCTAATTGGAACATCATCTAGCCTTGGCAGTTGAACTATTCAATAGAACGATTAAATTTTTCTGACTGCTCTGAGCTGAATTGACCTGTTTTGACCTGTTTGTCACTGATTGTAACCTGACAGGCGCTAGCAGCCTGCAACGATTATGGCTTTTTGAGATGAATCTGACATGTTCTTTGCCTATAGCTCGTCACATGAGGAAACTGGGGCCTCTCACACTCTCTACGGCCATGGAGTTTGCAAATGGCCAGGCTGTGAAAGCATTTGTGAAGATTTTGGACAGTTTTTAAAGTAGGTTTTTAACTTTTTTGGGGTGTGGGGTTGATTATAGGCGTTTTATGCATGTTATTGTGAATGAAACATGAAGAAGGAATGAATAAAATCCATCCCTAAGACTTGTAAAGTTTTCTGTTTGTTCCACAAGTGAATTAGCAAAGTCAGCCTAAGAAAGTTAAGATGTCATCTTTTTCTTTTTGGGAAATTATTTTGCAAACATTTAATGATAACTGGGTTGAAGTAAATGTATTAGCCTAGTAAAATACTGGTTGAACTCTGGGAGACATGTTTGTAAGATAGGAGTCTCTTAACTTTTAAGTTTCTAATAAAAATAGCAGAAAATATGTAAGCAAAATCTCTGTGTACTTAAGTACATAGTTATGTTTTGCAAGTTTGCTTTTCAGTTGCATATTTTATAATATCTACTTTAAATAGTGATATTTAACAAAAAGAATTTAAAAATAAGACATTCATGGTGCCTCAAATTGAAAGAAAAAATTACATTTTTTTCACATTTTCCTTTTTGTTCTCAGAAACGTAAATGTTTGTATATTTGTGTAATTGTATGGCTTCCCTAGCTTAAAATGAAACTTTATGTGCTTTTAATTTCTTCATATGATAATATTTTATTTCAAAAAAATTAAGGGTTTCTTTTTGCAATGAGAGCATTCATATTTGATGAAACACTTCTATGCACGATTCTGGTATAGGAGAGATCTAAGCAGAGAGCTGCAGATAGGTTTACGGAGATGAGTAACTTCACAGGCAGAGACTCATGTTGTCATGGTGCAGCTAACAGGGTGAATGAACTGTTTCATGCTTCATCAACAATTAAGTTAATTAGCTCATTTGAAATTGCACTGCTTTGTTGCCAGGATGTTGGCAGAAACATCAAAAAGATATGTTTACAAATGGTAGACTGACTATAGAGTATAGCGCAAAAGCACCTTAATAGCAAGACCCAAGTACTTGGCATCATAATAACTTTACAACTGAATTACAGTAAAACTTCCTCAATGATTTTTTAACCTTTCATCCTTTCTGACCAATTAAGAGCAAACTTGCTTCATGTACCACAATGGCTGTTTGTAACTGGCCTTAAATGAAAATTTATACTTCTGCTACCAAAACAGTTGTAGGCTGCCATTTTGTTGAGTCCAAAACCCACTGTATTTTTCTGAGCAAAGAGGATATTTAAAAGTATTATATAACTTTGTTAAAGTTTTCTCCTCTGAGACAAAATTTTTATTATTTTATTTTATTATTTATTTTGGTACCAGGAACTGAACTCAGGACCTTGTACTTGTCAGGGAGGTGCTTTGCTAGTGAGCTATGTCCCCAGCAAGAAAAAAAAATGTGTTTTTTCTCTTATGGGTACTGAAAATCAAACTCATGACCTTGCATTTGCCAAGCAGGCACTGTGCTACTGAGCTATATCCACAGCCCTAAAAATTTTTTTAAAGAAAAACTATGGAGTAGAAATTATTTTAATAACTATTTGGTAGTGTTCATTTGAGCATATTATTTATTTTCAATATATTATTTGTTTTGATTGAGATTTAGGAGAATATTTCTTTGGCATGGTTATTTAAGCCAGAAAGCTATTCCTCACTATGAGTTTTTGTGCTCCAAATTGTTCTTTAAGAAAAATTACAGGTACATCTTTAGAGAAAAACATTTATCTTTTGTTGAGTCTGATTTCTCTTTTGACACATGTACAGAGATTTTTTTCTTCTCACTATTTACATTTTTTTATTACTAACAAGCAAATGAATATAAACCCTCATTTTATCTTCAGTTCTTTAGCATGTCAATCCTAGTTTTAAAAAAAGTGAAAAAGCATGCCTTTCAATTAAAATCAACTTCAGTTTCAAAGACTGACCATTTTTCCAACATATTAACTTTGTAAGGATGATGCTACTAATGACAATATATTTCCAGATCATTCTTTTAGTTCTGTGATACATTCTGTTAATAAAGCTAACATCACTATATGGTACTGAAAGGAAATAATAATTAGACATATTTTCCCATAGCCACTTTCTTACAGATGTGTGAAAAATATGAAGAGAAATTTTAAAAAAATACAATACAAATGAATTAACTTATTCAGGAAAAAGGTTTACTTAGCATGTGTGTGGGAGGTGAACTGTGCAAGGGTGTCACAAACTGCATGCATCTTCTCATTAGAAGACAGATTTTCTTCTGTTAATAAAGGAGAGAATTGAGGGACTGGAGAAGCAGTTGGAAGACAAATCAAAAAAGATGGAAAACATTTTTAGATATTAGTTTTGTTGGTTATATATTCTTCCACAGTTTTGTATCCAGTGTTTATAATAAAACCTTTAAAGAAAAACTTATTGTGATTTTTTAATACAAAATGCTCTAGAAATAAGTTCTGTAGTTCAGGGTGTAATTTGGCATTCTTATAACTTTTCCCTTAAATTGAAAGAAAAAAGAAAAACATCCTTTTTATGTTTAGCCTCTGTGCATTAAATAACAGTGAACGGTAGAAAACGTAGGACTAGTCTTAAATTTTCTCTCTCACATTAGATTGAAAAAAAGTGGAACATCTCTGTGTTTGGTCTGCACAAAAATTAGACAATATGACAGTTACTTTTGTATATTATAAATATATTCTGTTATATATTTTCTTACCTTTAGATACTATAATACATAATGTATTCTTATAGATGCTTGTTAGTTTTCAATTGAGGTATTCTTTTCATATAATAAACAAACTGAGACTGAGAAAAAGTTGTTTATAACAGCAAATAAAAGCAGAACAATACAACATAAAGAAGGAAGTCCAAGCAAAAAACATTTAGGGAAAATTTTGAACTTTGAAGTAGGTGTTGACAAAAGTGAACCATTTTTCTGACCAGTAATTGAAGATCTCACTAGACACTAAGAACATTTAATGTTACTTCTTCATTACTGTCTTATAAACGTCAAAGTGTAATAGCATCTGACAAAATTTTAGTGTAGTTTGACTGCAAAATTAATTATCACTCATTCAGCCTAAGTCAGCTTGAATATAGATGGATGGATTTTTGGAGCTTAAGTCAAAGGTGTACAGTACAGCACGCCAGTTAGCAGACAAGTGTTCTTGAACCCGCCATGCATGGATGCCTGCAACCA
The DNA here is from genome assembly GCA_004027295.1 of Dolichotis patagonum. Taxonomy (NCBI): domain Eukaryota; kingdom Metazoa; phylum Chordata; class Mammalia; order Rodentia; family Caviidae; genus Dolichotis; species Dolichotis patagonum. Next base: position 19,674 of record PVJX010003853.1, read on the forward strand.
AAACATGGCATGGGGTGCGAGATGGAAATATTGTCTTTTAACAAACACAGACTGGAGTCAGATGTGAGGCTGTATACTCTTGTAATCCAAAGACTTTAGGAAGCTGAGGCAAGAGGATCCTATGTTCAGGCCCAGCATGAGCAATTTGGCAGCTTAGCTGCACCCTGTCTCAAAATGCGAAATATATGAAAGCCTGGAGATGCATCTCAGTGTGAAAGCCTTGGATTCAATCCCCATTACCACACACGCGTGCACACACACATTGGTTAACATCTATAAAAATACCCATGTAAATAAATAGCAGAACATTGAGATTAATTAATGAATGAAAATAAACTATGTTACAGCTTGAATTTTTCAGTCTTGATACGATGTACAGAACAGTAGCAAAGGCAGTGATAAAGGTAGAGTTTAACAGAAGTTTGTTTTCTTTTTTTCTTGCAGCTGACTACTCTAAAAAATCCTGCTCTTACTTAGTGTGTACTGTCTATTTCTTTGTCTTTGACTAGGCAGCATGGCTACAAAATTATGACCTCAAGAAGGCATTCTTTGAACTTGTCAGAGTGTTGTTTCTTTTGGTGACAGTGCCCCTATCCCTCAAAACTAAGGCATCTCACATAATCAGCTAAATGAATAGTGACAGCTAACATTTTGTGTTTAAACTCCTGTCAGTGTTTAAACATAAAAAGCTTGATGCAAAATAAATCAAACACCACTGATATGCAAGTGAAACATTTTGTTAAAACAATCTCTGACATACTTGGATTTAAATCTGATCCCTTTTTAGCGTATAAAATACTACCACTTTAAGTGAATTTAAAAATCTAGAGGTTAAATTTGAATTGCTGCTCTGGAGTATATATAATTGAAATTACCACATGCATTCATAACCATAAAATCTTCAGTAAAGAGAATTGTGCATTAAATAAATTGGAAGAATCTTTTACAACACTTTTGTCTTCTTGAAATGCCTTCTTAATTATCTTTTGAAAGACTTTGCCTGTTTACCTTTTTTTTTCCTAGTTCACACTACCTACCTAGCACACAGATTCAATGCAGTTTTGAAAGAACGTCAGTCGACCACATCATTTATTCCATTTTGAAAACAAAAATCAATATACCTATAAAGTGACCCATAAATTAGAACTGGCTCACATGATGTTTGTTCAGTGCTGCCTTTCTGAAGGCCCCCTTTGCATTTTTTCTTCACCTCTCTGTTTGAACTGCAGTCTCGGTAAGAGGCTCATTAGGGGACATTAGGGACTGGAGCTAACCAGAATTCCAGAGCTCGCTTTGCTCTTATTAATGCATAGTAGAGTAGAATGCATTTAAATATTTCATAGGCATTCAGTAATTTGTGTGTAATCGCCTTGTTAGCAGACCAGTAGAAGTAGAACAGGCCTGTGAAATGGTGTTAGTGATTGCATGGGTAATTTACAGACCTTTGGCATCAGCAAGAGTATTATTGTTGGCTAGTATGAAGCTGTGAAATAGAACTAGCAATAAGTAAAAAAAGAAACTTAATAAAGGTTTTGTAACAAGCATCTTCAGGGATAACAACCCCACTTGGTCCTTTTGAAACAGACATAATTTATGACATAGGCGATATATCAAATGCATAAGATAGTATTATGGAGCATTCATATGAAAAGGGTATTTGCAACATTAGTTCCAACTTCCTGCAAGGGACATGATTAAATGATTAATGAAATGTCCCTTTGCATATGCATTTTGAAACAGCAATTAGGTACTGACTGAGAAAATCCACCAATCCTCTCATTTTTCAGTATTATCTCATTCTTGATTTATAAATCATAGAGAATTTTTGAACAGCAATATGTAGTACCTGAGATAGTTATAAAAACATAAAAGAGAATAATTTGGGCACAAAATAGTCATAAATACATAAATTCATAATTCAATGTTAATACTTAGCCTATTTATTTAGTTTTATTGCATTGTATTTATATCTGACACTATTTCTGTACTTTGATTGGCATAATTAAGTAGGGGGAATGAATAGGCACTATTATTTTACATATCACTGATAAACAATAGCGAGGAAAGGAGAAGGGAGATGTGGCAGAGGTATGTATGTGTTTTTCAAGTTCTCAGTAATCCACTGGAGGCTGTTCTATAAATGATCATTGAAGGGCTGCAAGCTAGCCTATAATTACAGGAAAGAAAGTGGCAGCTCTGGCATTTCATAACTATGTGTCCTCGAAAAGTGCTTTGTGAGTTTGTCACCAATGATAATTTAGATAGAGGCTCATTACTGAACATCACAACACTTTAAAAACCTTTCGCCTTCATACAGGAGAATAAAGGACTATTTTAATGGCAAGGTTCTTTTGTGTTCCACTGAAAAATTCAATCAAGACAAAACCTCATTGACTATTATTGTACTCTACAGTCTCTATTCTAATAAAAGCTGCATAGATAAATTGAATAGGTCTCTAAGACCCAGTATATAATGCAAACATTTTGCACTTTTTTATTTCTTTAAATATAAGATAACAATTATCACTAACAAGTAAACAAGTACAAAATTCTTTTTGAGAGTGATTTTGTGCAAAAATAAATGTTATACTAAATTTACCTTTTCTTGTGACACTGTATCTTCTACTTATCTGGCTTACTCTATTTATGTCCTAATCTTTGTGTGTATAACTAAAACAGTTTTTAGAAAACTGTTGTTAGATTGATTGCAAGATAAATTATGTGTGTTCCCTACAAGCTCATGATTAAAAAATCATACAAAAATGCAACAACATTAAACTGTAAGACTACAAAAAATTATTATATTATGCTGATATGAAATTCTCTCAATTCTCAGGAATGTTTGAAGATAAAAACCCTGAAAAATAATTTTTATATGCTGTCTTGTGAGTCAGGGTTAAGTTACACTTTGCATTTTAAGCTGATTTTTGGTTTACTGTTGCATTCTATGCCTTCTTGCTAGAGAGCGTAGGTGAATGTTAGTCCTTTTTACAGTTTGCTCCTGAACAGAATTGGTCTGAGCTGAGTTTAGAGCAGGTAGTCTTAGTGGGAGTGCTTCTCCTGGACTCCAGCATCCCATCTCCAGCTTGACCTGGTCCATCTGGCTATTTTAGTTCTCAGTTTCTCTTCACTCAAGACTGATGATTATTCTGAGATACATAGAGATTTTATGGTTATGATCGGAAAGGAGGCGCTAACATGAACTGATCTAATTTATCAAGGTATGAGGCAGAAAGGAACAAAGGTTTGTAATTACCAACATAGATCTAACAAACCTACTTGTTTACAGGTTAGTTCTTTCTTAACAATGCTGTTTTAATTATTCTTCATGTCGTATGTCATATATATATATATATATATATATACACACACACACATATAGATATGTCTGCCACATATTATTTTCTGCTTCACTATTAACTTCAAGAAATATAGGTAAATAATTTGAGTGGATAAAAATATTTGTTGAATTCAGTATACTGAGAACTATAATAAACTTCTTAGATTTTATGTAATTTCTAAATGATACTTAAACTCACAATGATGAAATGTATAAATTATTTATTTTGTGAATATTTTGTTTAAATCACATTTTCATGTTTTGTACATTGATGAGAACATCTCTTAAACATTGTCTTAGTTTGACCATTATTGATAGAGATGTGCTAGAAGATACTGAATTACTGGACGATTACTCTTAATTTCAGATGTCCTGAAATTATGTATTACAAATTACAAAGTGTATATTATTAAATGTTTTCATGTTCATCAGAGATATTTTTGGTGTTTTAAGTTGCTATTAAATAGATCTCTTTAGGCACTCTATGATAATGATAATAATAATAATTATTATTATTATTTATGTAATATATATTCAAGATCAGAGAAAAATTATGAGAATAGCCTGTCACTATTTTCGTGTAAGTGAGTATAGATTTCTCTCCTTAGGAGTTTAGACATTAAATATCAATCTTATGATTCTGATTATCACAATCTTCAATAGAATTTATTTTGTAGTAAGATACAATTAACATTCACTATGATTATTCAGGTTTTCATAGGATGATAATTGGTCTTTATGCAATTCATATCACATCCCAGAAAAATAAGACCTTGCTCACTAAAAATATCATAGAAACAATCTGTGTTAACAGAAATGGAATAGAGAATTACCTTTATTATCTAAAATATTATATATATATATATACATGCTATTCTTTTTTAAAAACATTTCATGAGTATATGAAATATATCTGTTGATTTCTACTATTGCTTTGTAAATCACTTGAGGAAGTATTTTTGTAATAAGAGATAAGCTTAGAGACAATGACACTGTCAACCTTTTGAAGCCTTTTTATATCACGTAAACATCACTAAACATGTGAGCGCATTTAGCTTTTTCAGTGTAGTTTCTAAATGTTTGATCTTTGCACTCCAGAGGAAAGCGCAAGTTCAGTGTGTTACGTATCAGGTGGCCCACATGCCACTGAGTGAGAGGTCCCCTAACGTCCTGTCCTGTGTCTTGTGTTGTGCAGGCACCTTAACAATGAGCATGCGCTGGATGACCGAAGCACAGCCCAGTGCCGAGTGCAAATGCAGGTGGTGCAGCAGTTAGAAATACAGGTTTGTCAGATCTCACTTGGTGGCCTCCTGTCTCAGGTTCCTAGTGTGTTACATTGGGCACTGAGCAGATGTGGGGTCCTGTGGGCCATCTCTTAATGACTTAGTAACACAATGACTAATTACAACATGTGGAATTCTGGATTATTTTTAACAATGGCAATAACTCAGGATAGATTGCTACTGTTTGCTTATCACTAAGACCTACCTAACTTTTAAAATGTCATCTACATTTTAATATCCCCAAACTGTCAATTCTATATTTTTCCTATTGTCTGTTAGACCTATAAAGTATGATTTTATTATAGAGACAGGTATTATATGAGCTGAATTTGATTCTCCCCTGAGAATCAAATTGTAGCAAAAGACTAGTCTTTTCGATATTATATCTTTACTATCTTGAAAAAATAATTTCAGCTTCTAGTATATTTGTAATTTACAATTTTACACAACTTTTTCCTTGCTTATATTTAACTGGACTAATGGCACACATTTTAAATCTTAGATAGAAGCATATCTTATATCATTGTTGCTCTTCTAAGTTTTAATAAATTTTTAAAATAGAATTTGAAAATAGAATATTTCAATTTGAAAATAAAATATTTCTATTATAAAACAGAATTTGACCAAAATCAATAAAATTTTAAAACTGCTAAGAAAGTAATTGTGTCACCTAAAATCACACTTTTTGCTCTTTTACTAATGCTACAAGGTTTTCCCTAATATTTAATCCTAAGGATTATTTTTCTCCACAAAACTAAAATTTTGTTTTATTTAAATAAACATACAATTGCACTTTTTTCTTCACTCTTTAGCAGTTCTTATTTCAAATTCACCATGTTGCTTTTTTTCCAGCCAAAAATTAAACCTTTTATTTTGAGTTATAATCAAGGACATGTAACCTGCTTACTATTTATAAAAGACTAATAGATAAGAGAACAGATGATGATGTGGTCTGCAGTCCAGCCAATTATGCAATTATGTCCCTTTCTCTCTCTCTCTCTCTCTCTGTCTCTCTCTCTCTGTCTGACTGATGGAAAAGTAAGGTCCGTCAGTTGTAATGAGACCCAGCACAAGTGTAGATGCCGACTCTGTGGCAGAGTTCAGCATTTCACACTGCCTGGTCTCTGTCACTCTATTGAATTAGATTGATGATGGCAGATTGCAGGGGGCACTAACTGGACCTCAGTGGGAATGCATGAAGTGTGTAGACAATCCTGGCAGGCACTTCGCTTTGAGAACCCTTCACCCCTTCACAGCTGTTGGCACTAGTCCATTGCTAACAGTGTCCACAGGACTTTTTAAAAGAGACACCGTAGGCCTTCTAATTTATGGTTTCGGTAACTTGTTACTGTCGCGGCAACTGTGACCTCAATTCTCTTATTGACAAAAAGATGAAGTGTTATTTGTTTTCTCTGACCTTTTAACATAAGGAAAGCTATAAAAGTTTTTCCCCTCTCCATAGCTAAAGTTGCATTTCCTCCCAGATAAGTTCCCACTGACACAGACTTTTATATGCAGGAATCATTACTCTGAGACAAGCTCAATGATAAGATGGATCACTGTGATAAAATAGCTGTATCAGTCATTTCTAAAATGCTTCTGATCTCACTCTTTCTTAACAGCTTTCTAAAGAACGTGAACGTCTTCAAGCAATGATGACCCACTTGCACATGCGACCCTCAGAGCCCAAACCATCTCCCAAACCTGTAAGTGCATATTGCTTCATAAACAGTAAATAGCTCTACCAATGTAACAGACTAAGAAAATGAACAATTTAGTGACAGTTAGAAAACAATGAGGGTGATAAAAAATATGGCAATAAAATGAAAGTAAAATGCAATCGCTCATCAAATTGTATGTTTCTTTTAAAGTAATGCTATCTTTTACAAAATCTATCCAATCTACACTGTGGGTGACACTAAACAAAGTATACCTATCAGTGCACAAATCACTGCCTTGAGGCTGAAGCCAGAGAGAATATCTTTCTGTGATAGGTTTAGAGATATTAGAAAGAAACCCACTTTGAGCCCCCTAAAAAGTAGTAACAGTACCAATCATAAATAGAAAGGTTTATGGTGTTTCAAAGACTTACATCAATCATAAGGCACATATAAATAGACTTGTTTTATCAAATATTTTGTCAAAAGAGTCAGTATTTTTACAGTCAATTTTGTTCTATTTCTTTGGTTGCTATTTCAGTTAAGACGTATTTCACATATTGATATATTTTACCATATATTATACAGAATGTTAATTTAGAGAGCTTATCACAAAAGAGAAATGGGCAATTATGGAAAACAAAAGCTACAATTTCTCTAAAAATACACAAGATTTAAGCTCACCCTGAGAGTGCAGTCAGACACATAGATGGTGGAGAAGAATGTACATATTTTGTTGTCTCACCCATCCAATGCTTGCACAGAAACTTAAGAGTTTTATCAACTGGGTAACTCTAGGTTAATGAAAGTTTGTGGGACACTTTTTAATAAAGACTTTGTGTAGTCTGATGATAAGTGATTGCCAGGCTTGTCTCTCCTCCATTTCTTTGGGTATAAAAATAACACTGGGTTTTGCAGAGGGGGAGATCATAGAAGATGCAGTATGTTATCTGATTTTCTTCTAGTGTCTTGTTATCTCTCACCAATTAGTATTATTTGAAGTTTATATTTTGCATAGAGATTACCACTAATTTAAAAATCCAATACGATATTTCACCAAAGATATTAGAGCTTTTCTTCTATCCTGCTTTTTATTGTATGATACTATAAATGTATTTTTAAATAAAAAGAGACACATCTTTTTCTGTCTAATGTGAATTTTTAAACTCTAGCATGTCTGTATTTTTAATTTAAAAAAATAAACTTTCCAAAATCTTTTTGATTTGCTCTTTAGGACTTTCTTTTCAATGAGATCTTTCTTTCTCATTGCTTCTATAGTATAATGTAGATAATCACAAGACAGAATAATTGTCTCATAAATCCATCAGGAATCTGCAGCTTGTTCTTTTCCAATTAATTATTCAATCAGTAAATTTTTTAAAACTCCAGCAGCATGGTTACATCTACACTAATAAAGAATTTTCAGCCTATAATCCAAAACAGAACCTGAATGAATAATGTAATTGAAGTATTACATTACATAAACCACACATGAAAGAATTGCTAATTGCGTTTGATGGTGGGCAATTAATACAGAATCTTAGATGAGCGATTTAAAATGAAACCACAGTTTAAAGTTCCCTTTGGAACTAGCAATATCTGAAGTGGGAAACTGCACTACTGGCCTCAGATTGGTTCAAAAGAAGAGTGGTCAATACTCACGCCCCTCAAAAAAACCCTAAAATTTATACACTGTACAAAAGAAGCTTCAAAATTGATATGATAGTAGAGATTTATGGTCTCATGTGCAGTGGCTCAGTTGAGACGGCCCACACATTTGATAAATATTAATAGCATGAATTTATTACCAAGGAGAAATGAGCTCTGTTGGTTCATCACTGCACCTTAACAGCTATCAGTACATGAACACAAGGTGCAACCGCACTGTCTATTATATGACCCCATTTACTCTCTGAATGGTACTTCATTAAATGGTACCTTTTGGCCATGCTATGGATGGATGAAAATCAAAGTTATCAAGGCTGCGAGTCCTGAATAATGAGTTTCACCCAACCTTGACTATATTCAGATGAGCCGAGGTAGCTAAGTGCTCATCCTGGCTTTTACATGCTTCCCTTTAGTTAATAATAAATTCTACTTTATCAGTTTGTGATTGTACGCCTACAAACATGGTACGCTTATTATTACAGGATGCAGAATAAGTTACCGGAACATTGTAAACATGAGTAGTTAGCATAGAAAAAGGTGTACTCCTGTTTTGATAACTTTTAATGGGTTCGTAAAATGTAGGATCCTGTCCAGTATTCATCAGGATAGCTATGTCATTGGTCTGCAGCTTGCTATTTTTCTGGCCTCTGAATGTCACATTTTACTCTGGTCTATAATTCTAAATACAAATGTGTAACCATCCAGCTCAGCTTTTATTTTGCTTTAATGTAAAGGGGTGATTTTTGTTTTGTTTTGCTTTTTCCCCTTTCACATTATCAGCAGATATGTAACTCTCATGACATGGTCTAAGTGTAACATTATTAATTACATGTTCTGGTTTTATTTTAAAGTCTCATAAAAACCATGACATCCAGATGCACACAAATCTTCCTGCTTTTCTCGAAGTATGCAGAGGTAGCCTTGGCACATCCTGGGAAAGCTTACACCAGTGGCTTTGTAAATGTATTAAATGCAGCATTTAGTAGCATTATCTCAGCTTTTATTTATGTACGTAACAAAGAATTCCCAGCCCAGTCTGCTGGCTTAGAGTAGGAACAGAATAACAGTTTGTGGTTTATTGGGAACAGATGCATTTGGGGATGCCTTCAGGGTGCCAGTCGTTATTATTAGACTGCTAATGTGCTTCTTCTGGCTGCTGCCCAAGAAAGAAGAACAATTAGCTGGCATATGTTAATTTTTGTTTCCCTAACAAATCTCTCTACTGACTAAATGTGTAAAACAAATCCACAAAGAAAGATCAATCAATGCTGTACACATCATTTTCTCCCCATTAAAAAAAGGTTTATCTTAAGAAGTATATTTGGGATTTTAAAAGGCAGGTGTTACTAAATTATGTACAAAAGATGAATATTCTCTATCTAGCCACTCAACAGTTACTATATGGAGAAGCAGAACAATTAAAATTAGTTTTCTTGCTTGGTTGTGTAGATTACTCTATGAAATGAAAAGGACCCTAGATTACCTCTTATAATACCATTTAAATATATGGGAGGAATCGTGTGTGCTGCCCTGTGTAAAAATTTGCTAATTGGATGCTATTTATGACAAAAGATGTGTGGTAAATATGACAGAGGTGATGTGAGTTTTTGATAATGAAGAACAGGGCCTTTCTGAGGGAAGTAATGAAGGGCACACTGTTAAACAGCCTGCACATTCTCACCTTTTTCCTTTTTTCTACCTGACACCCACTTTCTAGGGTACATCAGCATTAAGTGACACTGTAATCATAAATTGAAAATGATACTTCCAGAGGAATTGGCAAACTTGACATTTCATTATATTTGTTAACACATGCCACAAATGATTGTTAGTGAGGAAATTCCATTTCCCTCTCTCCATCTCCAATCAGATTTAATTTGAAAAATTTCAGCCTCCTCCGGCTAATTTGCAATTAAGACAATTTTGTTTGAATATGTAGTAATGTCATTACCATTCCACCAAATTAGCAGGGAGACTAAAGGTCAGTGTAAAATTTTCCAGCTGGCTGGAGCCTCTCAGCTGAGATTTGGGACTATGGGAAAAAAAAAAATTCTGGCAGCAACAGAATAGCAACTTACTTTAAGCGCTATTGGTTAAAAACCTTGCATCCACCATGATTGCTGTTGTTGCTTCGGTAGGGGCTAGACCTGTTTAACAACAGGGGCAGTCAATAATCAGCAACTGGCTTTTATTTAAGGAAATACACTTTCGCTGAAGTCTGGTAGGACAAGAAGGAGTTAGTCCTAAGTAACATTGCAGTAGATTATTAGATAACCTCTAACAGCATCCTCTAATTAGAGTTCTTATGATACAATTTCATCCTGTAATTAGTTGAGATTGGCTGCTTCCTTTTGCAGCTTATTAGTGGCAACACAGCTGTAGAAGTGAAACCACTCTCATTTGTCAAACCTTTTTAAGTCTTTTTCTCTTGTCTCTACCTTTTTCCTGCCCTTCTCTTGGGCTTTGCAGCTCAATCTGGTGTCTAGTGTCACCATGTCGAAGAACATGTTGGAGACATCCCCACAGAGCTTACCTCAAACCCCTACCACACCAACGGCCCCAGTCACCCCGATTACCCAGGGACCCTCAGTAATCACCCCAGCCAGTGTGCCCAATGTGGGAGCCATACGAAGGCGACATTCAGACAAATACAACATTCCCATGTCATCAGGTAGGATATGAATGCTCAGTAGAGCTCTTTTACTTTGGGAGAGGAAAAATGTAGGTGGAGCAAATGTACATGAGCCATTCTTAACCCATGGAAACTCAAGTCATGATTTATGGAGTGATAATTGTTTTATTCCTGGTAAACGTGGATAGGGGCGATTCCCTAAGCACGTCATGATGAATTGCTCTGAATGGTTGTTCAGGAAGGAATGTCTCCCCATTAGGGACACTGAGAGATGTCTTGTCAGGATAGCCTATATTATCACCTCAATTCAATGAGATCTTTTGATCTCTGAGGGAAGACAAGAGCAATCCAACATCTGTGAACAAAGCTACATGAGGAGAGCCATTTAAAACGGACATATATGAAGCACCGTTGCTTTATGCAAGACACTCGGGGCTTTACATGAATCAGTCTTTTTCAAGGGCTGCCTAAATGAAATGCTACCCAGCTCCTAAAACCTGGGTGATACTTTGCTCAGGAAGCATCCTGAGAGACAAAGTTCTCCTACAACAAAAACTTACCTTCTCTCCCTCTCTCCCCCTGGTCCCTTCTCCCCCACCTCTATCTGCCACCCTCACTCAGGGGCATCTGGTTAATCACAGTCGCATGTAGTAGTAACCATCCTGAACCCAGAGCCCTCTTTTTACAAATGGTGAAGTTATTTTCAACACGAGTGCTTGTGCGCAGTTTGTGTTTCCTTGGCTGGAGGGCCACAGATGCCAAGGAATGATCCTGTTGTGCATTAAGAAGTATTAGAGGGAAAAAGCAAAGATTATGGCGGGGGCAGAAGTCCATGTAAGAACATGCCTAAACCACCCGCTTAAAAGAGGACCTGGCTGCCGGAAAAAATCCTCAGGCCAGCTGGTCACACTGTTGCTGAAGCAGGAGAACAACTAGGGGACGCTTCATTTGCACTTTGTGTCAGAAATGGCCTTTTCCATATAATTCAATTCCACCGTCATGCTTTGTGCTTTCACTAGTCAATGGCTTTCTCACCGAATCACTTTACCAATACTAGGGGAAAATATGAAAAAATCAATTATATATAATGCAAGTCATTAGCAGAATTAACACCTAGTCTTTATTTTTATAGAGATTGCCCCAAACTACGAATTTTATAAAAATGCAGATGTCAGACCTCCATTTACTTATGCAACTCTCATAAGACAGGTAAGTAGAAGGAAAATTAACTTTGCCTGATTAAATTAAAATTCATTAATGCTTAAAGTAAGGCTTGGATGAGAAAGTGTCATCCAGTCTAGTTAGTAAACCATTATTTTATGTCACTATGTATCTTGTCTCATTTCAGGCTATCATGGAGTCATCTGACAGGCAGTTAACACTTAATGAAATTTATAGCTGGTTTACACGGACATTTGCTTACTTCAGGCGGAATGCAGCAACTTGGAAGGTAACTACTCTTGCACCAGTTTTAAGGTGCCTTGCACAGTCCCTTACAGATAGCACAAGGAACATTTATTTACATGACATAAGCAGATTAGTATCTGCTTCCCCTCTTTTTAACCTGCCTCTTGAATGGAATGAATTCCCTCTCTCAAAATGACAAGTGAAAGAATAATTTTGCCTCTGATATAGTTTTCTAATTTGGTGCAATTAATAGCTGAGGCTTGGCAAAGAAACGAGGGCCTGACACACTAATTACAGCGTGAGCACTCAATCATCAACACCTTTGTTAGTCGCACGATATTACTTTTTCTCTTGCATATTATTGGCTAATTAGTTTGAAAAATGTCTGTTTGGCTTGTGCAACAAATGGAGGCTGTAGGTTTTGTCCTGGTCTGCGCCTTTTGTACACATCATACCTCATCATACATACTGAAGCTGCCACGGGAGTGAGGGCCCTGGCTACTCAGCTGGAACTAAAAGAAAGTAAAGTGAATATTATCCTGTCAGCACATAAATGCAGTTTATTTACTTAGACAAAAGGGTTCATCTATATCCCTGTCCAAACAACTTCATTGTCTGGATCTTACAAGGAGCTAAAAAAAATGTTAGTTCTGTGCATCTATTTTTGGAAAAGAGCAACGTCTGGAAAGATAAGGGCACTCAGCACAGACTAAGTGAACTGTTTTATTTTCATTTCAAAAAGCAGTCAGAAACATCAATTAGCCACAAGCCATTTGGTACAAAAGGGGAAAATGTTTGTAGCTGAGAAGAATAGAAGCAGCAAAGTACTCATCAGCATA
>PVJX010003853.1:35000-52500 GCA_004027295.1 Dolichotis patagonum
CTAATTTCTGCATTCAAGAAATAGTTAATCCATTATGTTGTCATTTAATTAACTATGGTAATTTGTTATGTTAATTCATGGTGTTCTAGAAATTAACCATTAATTATTTCCTGATTATATCAACGTGGTAGTTGTGCTGTATATTTACATTTTTAAAAATTTTATAGGAGTGTTGTTTTCTTGGAAATGAAACCTTCATATAGCTGAAAAAGGTTGAAGGATGTACAAGATCATGTCCCACTTCACCTGTGCACCGTAGCTTAAGGTTTTATTTATTTCTGGACCAAACTAATAAGTAGTTGAGAGTGGATCTTTTATTTAAACCACATCCCCTTGTTTCTGTAGCCCTAGATATGTCTGCTCTGGAATGGTAGTGTGAAACAGCAAACTAGAAGGTATCTTTATATCTGAAATGACTGACAGCCACATTTTTTGTATTATGACTTACAAATCATCCCTATGTATCTTTCCTTCCAGAAGCCCAACGTTAGTAAAAAATATACCTACCAGTTTAGGCTATGGAGCAGCTCTTAATGCCAGTTTGCAGGTAATAATCATTCAATGTGCTTTTACATCATTATTCTATTTGCATGTTTTGGCTTCCTTTTTTGGCATGCTTTGTATTTAGGCAAGATTGTGACTGTTCTTAATAGTTGGTTTATCATCCAAGTATGTTGTAGTACCTAGTACTGTGAAAAGCCCTAGTTCTAATTCAAGCCACTTTTGATGTGAAGAAGCAAGAAGGACACCCTGTGGCAAAATCTGGAACACTCGATTTTCCTGCAAATGCAAGATTGCTATATAGAAGCATTTGCAAATGCATGTGGCTATGCATTAATATTTATCTAGGCTGTCATAAATGATTTCACATCATAGTGTTGGGGAACATGGTGCTTGTGGCAAAAACTTTAAAGTTTAATTATAATATATAATTTTTATTCAGGGGAGGCAAATGTCAGGACTTCTTTATTTTGAGCTAAGTTCTGGTCATTTTTAAAAAGCAGAGCAACTGATTATATTATCCTGGAGTATCTCATGACATGTGAGGGTCTAACAATTTATTATGCAAAAGGCTGAAACATGAATGCGAAAGTTTGCTGCTGCCGTATTATTGTTTATGTGTTCACAACACACTTAATTCCCATGTGATCTCTGCCACAAGTGGCCACTTAGGAATTTTTGTCTTTCCTATGCATTTAAGTATTTCTAAACTCTCTGTGTCACAATTTGAACCTAATTAAAAGAAGATACACGTAAAAATTATTTGCAAGGTTATCTTGAAAGTTATCTCGCACTGTCTCCATTTCACTAGGCTGCCTTGGCAGAGAGCAGTTTACCTTTGCTAAGTAACCCTGGACTGATCAATAACGCATCCAGTGGCCTCCTGCAGGCCGTCCACGAAGACCTCAATGGCTCCCTGGACCACATCGACAGCAACGGGAACAGCAGTCCAGGCTGCTCACCTCAGCCACACATGTAAGTGTTGCAAACAGACTCCCTGAGGGGAAGAAAATCTATTCCTCTGCTCCTGAAATTTAGTATTCTTCAGAAAGTGTAATGGTGTACAAGTGAAAACTGTAAGTGGAGTTAAATTGGACTGTGTTCTAAGCTGAAAAAAATATATCAAAATTAGTTTTAATATGTCTTACAAATTCCCCCAAATGCCCTATAATTATTGTTCTAGCAGTCTTCAACAAATCCTTAGTCCTAGTGACATTCTCTTGGGCAGAAGGCACTGTCTAACATGAATCTATGTCTTATGGTTCATTATCACACTTTGGTTTGTATGGTGTAATAAGAATATTCATGATGGACTAAGTTGTCATAATTTTTACTACTATTACAGGTCTCTAAACCATTTATGAACTGTAGTGAAGACATTGCCCATTTTTACAAACCGTAAAATGTGAAGTTTAACTGTTTCCCACAGTTTACATAGAAGCTAGTAAAGTGTAACTTTTTGCCTGTCTTATAAATCAGTGTAATTACATATTCAACTTTAATTACTGGTGCGTCTGTATTGGCAAGGTTTATATGTTATATTTTATGCAAGACTACGATTCCTATTAATATTTAGCAGCTAACTATATCATTAATTACTCTAAAATCTTTCCCCTACCATCTTTTTAATGGAGCTGAGAGACTAGAAGTATTAAAAATTGATGTATTGTGGATTTCAGAAATGTGTGTGACACTTTTTAAAATGCTTGATCTTATTCAATAGTGTTAGCATATCAGTTGCTTGTTTACTAAGAAGGATTGACCCTTTGAATTCCTGGAGAAAAACTAGAATCTGGATTATAAAATGTATACAACATTCTGTTGTTAGGATGAGTTAATTTATGTTCATACTTTGTTGAGTTAAACAGCATGTTCTTCTAACTTCAAGTTAATAAAGTAGGATTAGTTCTTTCTCTCATTTTTATGTTTTCATCTACTTTTAATTTTTTGAATTAAATATCTAATCAAACACCAGAAAAAAATACACTCTTTATATGTGCCCATGTCTTTTCGTGAGATACTCTTTTTTGTTGACTTTTTAAATATTGTTTCTCCCCAACATATTCGATGTGCCTAGTTGCCTTAAGGTACTTTTACTCTGTCACCTTTGTGAAAAACATACTGTGAACATTAATGTGTTTCATCAGGTTCCAAACCATTACTTTTCCAAAGTGGAAAATTTTGTCTTTTGGAAGTGTCTTTAGATGTATTAAATAATACAAAAGAAGTAATAAAACTCAAAGTAGAAAGAACATGAATATATGCTCCTGAGAGTAGCACTACCCTAAAACAAGGAAAGCGAGCAATCAGACAGAAGTTTTTACATCCCTGCTTCATCCTAGCAGCCATGCAGTGGGTAGCTGGAGGCCTCTGACTTGCGGTGGTTCTCCCGAGTATGCTGATGCTCACCCCTTGTATAAAATGCTAAAACAATAAAACTTCAAAGAGCAAACAAGAGTCTGATCCTGTTTTCCTCCCTTAGAAAAAAGACTTAGTGCAGAAAAATGAAAGGCACTCATAAGTGTGTAAGCTGTGAGTGCATCTCCTCTAGCTCATCAGCAATTTTTAGAGACCGTTACAAACCGTATACAAAAGCTGCATAAAGAAAAATATTTTTAAATGTAATTGTCCAGTGATAAGAATATTGACAAAAAGTTAATAACTTAATACAATGGTTTATAAAATGTTATACTTTAGAACCTGAAAAATTATTAGGATAAATTATGATACTGTTAGATTAGTAGTATTCTTCATGTGGCAATTGCTGTTTGAGATTCTTCATCTTATTATAAATTTAATTAAAGTTTAACTGAGATATCTCAAAAATAATAGTATGTGTAAAAAATATAAAATTGTATATTTAATGCCTATGTACTACTGCTATGGGTTTATATAATTAATATATTCTAGGCTAATATGCCATACATTTTACGCTCATATGAATTAGTGCATATAAAAAGTGCTTATGTTGATCTTCCATAGATAAAAAGAAAATCTCTCTTGGCTGTGGATTTCAGAAAAGAGGAAAAGTGGAGGTAGCTCAACTTGTCTTTTTCTAAATGATATAAGTTAAAATTTTAATTCTCTTGAAAAACTTGAATCTGTTTCACCTATTAAGTCTTTGCATGCTAGGTGTCAAATATTGATGAGATTCACTTTGGTACCCTGTATCATTGTTTTTCTGGTTTTAAAATGCCTGTACTTAAAGCATCTTATACCATTAGGAGGCAGGGGAAAAATATTGATCTAATTCTCTGCTTTATCATTTGGCTGCAAATAATTGAATACAGTTCAAAATACTTTGGAAATTAAACAGACATGAAAGAAAATTATGGAACATTCCAAGAGCATGGGGTTTTTTGTTTGTTTGTTTGTATGTTTGTCCTGAAATGAATTCACACACCTTGTTGCTCTGGAGTCACTTGGTTAATGATTACAATTACAAGAGGCAGTAGGGTCCAGTGACGTCTGTGTGTGGGCTCTGGCCCTGCACTCTCAGAATTCTAGACCCAGACACAACACATTTGATCCTAGCCCGGTGGGAAGGAACAGGTTGCTTAACATTTCCTTCATCAGTTTTTTAACTCAGAGTGCAGTGAAGTAGCAATAATACCTACCACGTAAGATGCTCGTAAATGAATACCTGCAACTTAATAATTGTTTCCTGTGCTTCTCATAGTGCTAGTTGCCTCGGTATTGATTTATATAACCTCTTGTAATACATCATTACTGTAAAAATGGCTATAAACAACACAAGAACTTTTTGCATTTTTATGTTTGTATGCAGCCCAGAAACTTGTGGTTTCCTAGACAATCCCTTTTCTTTTCCTCCTACGTGTCCCTTATAATTCATAAAGTAAACATTTTGTTGAAACTGAAAGAAATAGACTGAGAAATGTATTTTGGGGGGCACATTACTCAGAGTAGATGGGATAAAGGATTTTTCATTACGCACAGTTCTGGGCAATGAACAATTCAGAGAGTGAGAAGAATGCCAGCCAAGTAACAGGAGCCCATAATATATGCACAGAAAACAAAGAGAATTAGGTTTGACTGGAATTTAGAATACACAAAGGAAAGTAGTATTTAGAATCTATAAAGATAGGACCATACTCTTCTGTGACTTGAATACCACACCATAGTGGTTCTTAGTCCTTAGGGAGCTTCTTGATGTTGTAAGTTTGAGTTTGATATACTCAGAGCTCTGCTTTAGGAAGAGTAATCATATAAAGTTGTGCTAAATATATCATGGCTTAATTATGTACGTATTTGTATTTAGTTTGTATAGCCAGGTATTCTGGAATTTAGAGACAATGGAAGCAGAAGATTCATTCCCGCAGGATGTTAAATCTGGTTTAAAGGCACAACTAGGAGTGGAATAGTCAAGAAATGATAAGAGAAATATCAGTACATAACAACCACCTGAATGGGGAAACAAAAAAATGAGGGAAAAAAATCATAGTTCCTCTACAAACCCACAGAGAAATAGAAGACTCAAGTCAGGCTAAAAGAGGAAAATGGTGAGTCCAGAATTTTGCTTATAAAATCCAAAAAGTTAAATATCCATAGATTCAAGGGGGATAAAACTAAAACTTTTTGTTGGTTTAGTCTTTTTATTCAACTCCATAATAGTAAACAGTGTATAATATAAATATATATCACAGGTTTGTAGAGAAGTTTTTGAAGCATAAGCAGAATGGAATCGATAATGGTAACGTTAGGGTTTCTGAAACATTATTTTTGTAGAACAAGAGATGCTCAATTACCATCCGTGTTCTATCCTCCATATTTTAGCATTTCCTGCCTTCCCAGTTTTTACTTTCACAGTCCTTGAGTGAAGACTTTTACAAATTAATGTGTTTATTTTGCCTCTCTCTCTTTCTGCCTTCTTTTCTCTCTGCTTTTCTGCTGTCTCTCACATAAATTTTTCCTTTTACGTTGGTTGTATTTCCTATTTTTCCAAGTAATTTTTTCTAAGTGTAAGGGTCCTTATTCCATTATTGGAGCTATGTATGCTTGGATGTTCAGACATGTACCCATGGCCACTTGTATATTCATGCATACATACCTACTCATTTTGAGATATCCTATTTTAATGGCAAGCTTCTTAAGAACAGAGACTGTTTTAGACATCTTTTAGTGTAGGAAATCCCTAACACATTTCACTGCATGCAGTGAGCATACAATGAAAGTATGACACCCATTGTGAAGAATCACATTGGAGATGATATTTAATTAGAAATAGTTTACCTTGAAGTAAGAATCATTAGCATAAAACTTAGAATTCCCTAAATCCTGAAAAAGGTAGAATAAAAGAGATTTTAGGAAAAAAGAAAAGATAGATATGATATTCATCTTTATGTGGGAGCCAAGAGATTTTTTTCAAAATATTAATAGAATATACTCTATAAGTTTTATTTTCATTCAAATTATTGGAATAATATGCTCTACTACTGTCAGAATTTATATGACTAGACACTTTCAGTCCTCTTTACCTCATTTGTGATTATCTTCTTGGACACAGTTAAATTTTATCTTGTTGAAAGCAAATTAAAAGAAAAAAATCCTTGAAATCCTGCAACACAAATCTCAGATGAATGTTCAGTCTGGTTTTAGCAAAATGTAGAAAAAAATTAAAGTCAGGTAGCACTGAATACATAATTTTTTGAAGCTTTTGTTTGACTCTTTTCAGATAACCATTTGTTGTTTCAAAGTAGGTACGTGATTTTTCTTTTTTGCCGATTTGCTGCTGTTCAGAGTTCTAGAATCATTCATGGGATGAACAAATGTAAAGGGTACTTCCTTTAAACAATTCGAGCTGAACATTATTACAGTTTATAACGCTATCATCCATGTATATCTATGCTAGTATTCTTATTGCCTTATTTTTCTGAGTTCTGTAGAATGTAGATGAAAATTAATTTGTTTCCACTTTATACAGTTTACCTTTCTAAAAACTACTTTAAAATTTAAGACTGATACTGCTTAGATCAAAAGAATTTGTTTACTTTCTTCTCCCAAGTATTAGGTTGAAATGAATGAAAAGAGAAGATATCAATTGGACTATAGCTGCTAGGAGAATATTCACTGACCGGTAGTCAATTTCCTTTTTCCTTCCCATGTTGGAGGCAAAAAGAGGAACATGAGTGACATACTGGCCATGATTAACGGTGCTGTTTCTTTTTATAAACAATTGTTTCTTCTCATTCCCAATAAATTGAATCAGATTTGCATTTTTATATTTTCAAATTTTGTTTCTAGATAGCAGAAGGAGTGTTTCTCTCAAGCTGGTTTTGTATTGAGGGCTTTACACACGAAGCTACCCTTTGTCATGTTGTTCTCCTTTCTGATTAGTAGAGTCTCCTACTGCTGAGCTTTCTGATCATTTCTTATGTATCATTCTTGAATCCATTAGTCTCTATGTCATTTCAAAATTCTACTTGCTAAAAAGTCTACACCAGTTACAACAGATCATTATTTTCTCCCTCTTACTAAAGGAAATATTTAAAGTCTCAGAGTTGGTAATCTTATATAGAGAATATTAGTCTTCCATAAAGAATACATTTAAGAGTAGAAAATAATTGTTGTATCCTCACAAGCAAAAACTATAGCATAAGAAGAGAAAATTTGTCATATGAAAGGAGTAATGTAGTATTTCAGGACTGCAGTAGGGATCACCTTAGCAGTAGAATTCAGAACGTTGAATGCACATTCTTAGTGCCTCCAAACATTCTAAACAATGATCCCAATAATCTTTGCAATGTTCTCTGCTTCTTGAGTACCTTTGTTGTGATATCATTGTATTACACTTCACCCTCTCTGATCAATAATAGCTTGCTACCAAAGACAGCTGAAGGGGACTTCCAGACACCCTCTTCGTAAAACAGTACTAAAAATCTAAACTTAATGAAAATACTCAGGTGTGTGATCATACCTTTTTTTTTCCTTTCTAGTCTCATTAGCTGCTTTAAAATTTAAATTGCTGTTTGTAGGCACATGTAGAATTTGCAGATCTCATACCTTTGGTGGGTGATATTTTATATAAAACTCCTACAGATCTTAGATCTCTTTTTGTGGGCAAAAGCATTTGAAATTAGAGGGCCTCAGAGGAGAGCAGTTGAAAGTGACTGGCACCTCAAGCAAGGGAAATGTTCGCTCATTGTTTTCATTCCTGTTAAGCCTGTACTATTTTTGCTGATGTTTTGGATCATTATGTTGCATATGAGGGTCTCAACATAAAAGCAGTTTTGGACCTCACATATGTTGTTGTAGATTGTCTTATTAACACTTTTTCAGTCACCTTTAATTTTTTTTTCCTCTTAACCTTTCTGGGCCTCTTGTAATTTTTTGCTCTGATGTAATTCCATTTTTATTTAATCTCTAAACTTTTTCATTAACTTTGCTAGTTAGCTTTGAGATTGCTTTCCAAAGTGATTGTACAGAACTTACGATGATGCCAAGCTCTTTATCATCTCATCTCTTTTTTAAAGTGCTACAAGTGTGGATCAGTAGCTGCTGATCTTTTTTACATTATTCCAGTCCCTGTATGTGGCACTTAACAGCTCATTCTAGTTCCTCTTAATAAAAAGATCCTCCTAGAGGTACAGTACCTTCTGCTAAAATGTGTTATATCCCTACCGTGCCAATTGTGGAAATTTGTGGGTTCCTATAGGGTTTTGAAGGATTTTTTTAGAACTATAGAGATGCTATCTGACATCCGTGGTGTGAAATCCCATAATTTAGGCAAAGTGTGTCAGACAACTTTAGCTGCCAGCATTGTAGCTTACTGCTTCTGTTTTATATCTAAAGAAGATACTTTGTTAGAAGGCATATCTGCATTTTTTACTGACACTGGTTGAGCATTAGAAATTTCCTTTCTCTAAAGGTCAAAGAGACGTAGAAAAAATAGTTAAAGAAATGAATGTTGCTTTAATACTAATTTTTTCTACTTCTAGATCAGGTAGAAAATGAAGACTTTACATACTTAGATGGAATTTTATCTTGACATAAGACTTGAGAACTGACCATATAGTTGAGTACTTGGCAGACTAAAATTTGCCATTCACATAAGTAATATGTTATGATTGAAAATTTCACCACAGGAAATATGGTTTAAGTGACATATTTACCAAGTTTCATAAGCAGTTTCTATCACAGGATGGAATTAAATAATGTCCATAAGCAGTAATATAATTTATATAAGCAACAGATAATCAAATAGTTTAGTATAACTACCAAAAACTAACATTTAGTTTGTGCTTCATCTGAAAGCAAGACAGAAAATAGAGTAATATCAGCCAAGACACTTAAAAGGCTGGTTACACATTATCTTTTTATCAACACATCTATACTTGTAACATTATGCCTAAAGACTGTTTTGTTAACCAGCAAATCAGAGAAGGCAGTAATTTAGTAGATTTAGAATAAAAAGATGGATTCCTTATATCTCTCATTGCTTACTCATATTTAGAATCACATGGGTTTGATTTGAGCAAAAGAATACTTCATAAGAGCAGTCAGTCTCCGAGAGCAGATAGACCTAGTGACACGAACCACATGTAATGCAGGTAAAGAAGAGTCTCCCTAAAAATATTGTTGGAGGTAGCTTCGACAAGAAGCCGCGCGAGGTGGGCAACATTTTATGGGGCACATTGGGAATAGGAAATAAATAACATTCCAGGAATATAGATGAACCACCACGAGAGACGTGAGAGGCCACAGGGCCAAGTTACCAGATTGAGATCAAGATCTGCTGGAAGCCAAACCCACTTGTCAAATGGAATTAGAAACTCAGACATACACCCCATACACACATCTGTCCATCCTGTTACTGATGGAAATGTGGTCCAAGGAACACAGCAAAGGCACAGCTTTTGGATGAGTGATTGGAAGAAGAGTTGGAGCAGCAGTAAAGCTGACTGACTTGCCAAATGTCAAGACGCTATTTCTACTTCTATTTTTCTTGCCAACACATTAGAAATGCAAAGGTCCAGATTCCCAGCTGAATGTTCATTGAAATTATCTTTTTATAAGACAAAACGGAATGGCACCAATTGTGTAAGCAACAATCTTGATTCAGGGATTGGTAGCAATATATGTGGGGTTTTTTTGATGAACAAAATAATTATATATGCATTTTCATTCTGTTACAGAGATTTTGGAAATGTCTATCAGTTTTGTATATCAAAATATGTGAGAAATCTTAAGGAATTTTATTGTTTTTTTTAATAACCAACACTACAGCAAAACTATATGAAATCATTTGGGAGTAAGCCCTTAAGTCATGTAAAATTTTGTTTCTTTAAACATTATTATATAAATGAATAAATTTCAATATAATTTTGAACATAATAAGGACAGAAACTTAAAGCAATCTTGATTATATGATATATAGTGTATAAAATTATGTATTATAAACTTAAAACTCTTTGCTGTAGTTCTTAAAATTTCTATGATTTTAAATCGGATTTTGAAACTCCACCTTAGGGTCTGATCTAATGAGATTTAAGATAGAAATGCAGGTGCATCATTAAGAATGGAAATACATTTTCAAAGGGAAGATTTATTAGAATTATCTGAAACAATAGCTCTTTGTGATTAAACATTAAAAGGCTACATTTTTAAGAAAATAGAGTAAAGGAGAATAAGACATTAAATATATTAAAGTTGCCTTCTGGCTTTAAAGTGAATATTAAATTTTTTCTTCTTTTCTTTAGCCAGGAAAAAGAGATGGGAAATTTAGTAGGGTATTTTCTATTGTTATATTACAAAAGACAAAACTGTACTTGGTATATATGGAATAAAGAATCACTTGTACATTACAATTTTAAAATCACCTCTTCATTTCTTCTGGAAGGAATATTTTCCTTTTCATTAAAAGATAAGAAGGAGAATGTTTATTTCTGCAAAACTAGAGTGATGAATCTGAGTATTGTTTTATGTCAATAGCTACATGTAAATGCATGATAAAAATCAACTTATTCAACACTGGAATTTTATAATAGGTGTATTTTAATCACAAAAAAGTAAACAATCTCATAAGATAAGAAATTGGAAAGAAGTTGAACCATAATACTAAAAATCTGTTGTCTAATTTTTAATTCATAAAAATTAATTTTCTACTTGTAGTTGTTTTTAATTATATATCTTATTCAGCTCTAAAAATTATAGAATTAAATGTTTCTCTATGTTGCTTAAAACTATAATGTGAAACTTTAAATTTTAGTATGAAAATTTTGAGTACCATTTCAAAAAGTTTAAAATTTTAAGCTGAATGAAGTGAATTAAGACTAAAAATAACTTAATTCAATTTAGACTGAGATCAACTCTCTTTTCATAAAGTACTAACAGAATGCTTTGTTTTAAAAGTAAGCTTTCCTATTTAAAACCTTAATTCCACTTACATTATCAGCTTAATTCTACAATACTTTAAATGAACTAAACTATTTCCTAAACCAGAAAACAAAAATAGTCTTCTAGAGGAATTACGTGCTTAAGAAATATTGTTTCTGATTTTCATCTTACTTAATATAACTGTGATAACTAAGTTTATAACTTTTACAAATCTACCATCAAATTCTAAATATAAACTGTATCATTTTCTTTTGAGCAAAATGGAATATCTATAGTTACCATTTTCATATGCATTTAAATGAACATCAATTGTTTTTTACCAGTCTTGCTGTGAAAATTCATCCTTGAAAAAATGTGTATTTTCTCTTTCATGTGATTATACTTTCTATGATGCCAATGCTACTAGACATTAGCTATTCAAAGGAAAGAAAACAACAGTTGAGATTTATGAAACTGAACCTATCTTAGTCAACTCTGTGCTTCTGGATATTTTAGAACTTATTTGCCCTTCAAAACAACATTTGTATTGTGAGCATGAGGGTTTTGCCATTCTCAAAATAGATAAACTGAATGAAAAATGTATTCAAACACATATGAAATAGACAATAAAAGGGCCAATCATATACTCTGATTATTTTAGGTGCCACCAGTTATCACTGTGTATTCAACAGTCTTGTACCAAGTACAAAACAAAAATTATAAGTAGTTATAATTTGTTATTTATTTATAAGTAGTTATAAGTATTTTTATAAGTAGTTATAAGTATTTATAAGTAGCTATAATTTATAAGTAGTTATAATTATAAGTAATTATAATTAAAAGAAGATCTCATCTTGTCCTGGTATTTCCTTTACATTAGAAAATTTTTGACACTATTTTGTGAAATGGTCAAAACCTATGAAAAATCAATGGGGAATGCATATGCTCATATCAATACTTAGTCTGTTTTGATATTTTAAAAAAATTTTTTAATTAAAAAAGCAAAACAGAAAAAAGGGTAGAAATGATACAGAATTTCAAAAAATAAGTTTAAGAAGTCATCACTAGTTGATATATTACATATTGTTATCTTAGAAGTAGTTGTTCATTACAAAATCGAAGCATAAATAATGAACAATCAAACAGTGACAGCACAGACTATTCTGTTTCATGCATAACTATTACTAATCAGTCACTAAGACATGACAGTAATAAAAGACAAAGGAGAGTTTGGTCATAAATGTTTTCTGTTAAAGTACATAAATATATGCTGTGTAAGTTAAAGGTATTTAAATCTAGTAGATATAAGGGAACAAGTATATTCAGTGTATCAAGAGGAAATAAACTGAATGGTTTAAGAGCTTTTACATATTTTAATACATTCTAATATGTTTCCTGAAATGCTATATGTTGAAGTTCATCTTACAAAAGATTGATAAACTGGGTCAAATAACATCAGTTTCATAGTAATATTGAAGCAAAGTAATCCTAGTAGTCTTTCTGAGGTTAGTAGTCTTTTGAGAATTTGATGATTCAAAATCATGGAAAAATATATTTTTCAGGTATGCTAGGACAAGGGAAATAATTTTGTAAGATTTTTAAAAAGATGTTAAAAAAGATCTTCATTGATCTTTTAATAGGTTACTGCATTACATGTATCAAAAATGTTCTCAACTAATTAGGACTGCATGAAAAATGGTTATAAGGAAATTGTCTGTAATAATTAAATCATATATAAACATTTTTATCTAGTCCTACATTTAGTCTGGACTAGTAAATTTTTGATAAAATTTACATTGCCCCATATCGCTTATGTCATGCAGATGAGTCATAAATTGTGATTTTTTTTAGTACCATTTATTGACATCTGCCATATCGATCATGAGAGTTAAGACTTTATATTTCTATTGCAGGCTTCAAGTTTTGGGATTTTTGTTGTTTTGCTTTCTTTTCCTTACAGTGCTAAGTACTGAACCCAAGGCTCTGCACATGCTAGGCAAACACTCCAAAACTGAGCTACACCCTGAGTTCTAGCTTTATGGTATTAGTAAGCACTATATTTTCAAAAATCCTGATCAAATTTGCATTGTGACCCTAAATTTCTCATAGATGCTAATGATTAAGAAGTTTATCACATTTGATAGTATATATATATATAAGCAAAGGTGAGAACACAGCATCATGCAACAGTTTAAGATGTACTTTCATAAATATATTTTGAAAACTTTATTCATAACATTCTCATTCTGAAGAAAAATAGAAACAGTTTTAAGACCTTTTAGTTAGTCTCGAATAAGAAGAAAGTGAAGTCAATTTACATTCCTCTAGGGGATTGTGTGACCACAATCTAAAAGGATAAACTGTCTGTTGTAATTTAACTCTTTGCTTCAGGGTGTAAGCAAACATTAACATTTCTCTTTCCTTTTACTGGTGCCCTAGGTTTTTATAAATTTCACAACAAAAGAAGCAACACATATCTTTAGGCCATAAATCAGTGTAGTAATGTAGCTAGTTTTCCGTGGTTTGGGTATACCATTACTGAAGGTGGCTATGAAACAGAGGTTTACTAGAATGTAAAAATCAACTGCTGTTTTGCAATTCCTACAGGTAGAGCCTTGCCAGATTGAATGATCCAGAGACACATTTTATTTGTTTGTTACATAAGCATATATTGAGCACCATAAAGTGTAACATACTGTGCTAGAGACTGCAGTAGATGAACTGCATTTACAAAAGTGAAACAATTAGAAGGTAAGGACATACATAAGGATAGAGACCAAAAGTAAAGGCATAGTGAGAATCGTAAACACACTGCAGAGTCACAGATAGACACATGTGGATACGCAGAGGGAATCTACCCAACTTTCTGAAGGATGTAGCTTTCCGTTACACTTAATGTGAAATAGATTTTTAGGCTGAGGTTTCTGAAATTGATGATACTCAACTGTTTGCCTACAAAAGTAGCAGTCTTAAGTGCTCTGACCTGGTACTTAGCGGGGTTAAGGAATTGAGGATAGGTGCAGAGGATGTGAGGCTATGAGCCAAGGTAACTAAAAAGTAGAGCTTATTCAGAGATTAGACAGTAGGTCTTGAGATATGCTTGGGCAGACTGCCTGGTGAAGAATAGCAACAGGAAGAGATTGGATGGGAATTTGGAAGCTATATATTAGAGTTGGTTAATCTCCAAACTAATGATATGTCAAAGGCATTTTAAAAACTCTGTTTGTGGATGCGTAGCTAGATTTCCAGAAGTATATGATACCGATTTTAAAAGCCTTACTTTGTAAAAAGTTCTGGCATGCTATCACACAGTAGGGTGACTGTAGATAATGATAATGTGCTATGTATTTTTAAATGCTCTAAGAAAGGATTTTGAATGTTTTCACCATAAAGAAATGGTAAGTGTCTGAGCAGATAAGCTTAACTTGATTTGAATATTACACAGTGTGTAAATGAATGGAAGCACTGCATGATACTCCATTCAAACCTTTAATTTTCACAACTTTATGTGGCAAAATTTAAATTTTAAAAAGTTAAAAAATAAAATGATAATCTTAGGGGGTTTTTTTTGTTACTCCTGTTTGGAAATGTATATATATTTTTTGGTCATATAGAAGTTTTGTCTAAACACCCATTGTTAAAATGTATTTTTCTCTAAGGTGACAGAAGCACACAGAGTATAAATCAGAAATAAATAAAATTTTCAGACACTAAATAGCAACATTATTAAGGTCATTGCTGCTTTTGATCTTTCAATCATAAAGGGGACTGCTGCGATTTGTTTTCAACATCGTCTGGTGCTCATTCCAAATATTCAGCTTCTCTGGAATTCCTTTTTCCTGCTCTCCTCCTCTAGCAGTTAAAGTGACAAATATAAAAATTCATCAGAATTGCACGAGATTTATGAAAAGTCATCATCAGTTTTAACTTCCATTGTTTTTGACATAGATTTAGTCACTCTTACCTCCTTGGTAGAATATACTAGGGAAGTGTATGACTGCATGCAGGTAAGTTTAGGAGCCATAAGTGCAACTCCGACCTAAAAATCTTTCCTTCTCTCCAACATTTCTAATCTTTGTCCTGGTCATCATTACTTCCTGACATGGTTTAATGAGCTCCTAACTGGTAGTATTAGTTCCATTGACCTGCATTTCGTATACACTTTACAAAATAATTCTTCTAAAACTTCTGTCTTTTCATTCTCACACTCAGAAACCATCAATAGACCTTCAGCTGAAAAGGAATAAATTTCTGCTGCATAAAATGCACCTCAAGGCTTTTCACCATCTGACCTTGTTCTGCATTTCTAACTTTTTTTTTTCCTTATTACCAGACTTTTCCCCTCCATGACCTCAATATGCTCTCAGGGTTCCCACAACACATCTAAAATTCTCCATTTTATCTACTTCCATTCAGAATGTCCTTTCTCTCTTTGCATAATGAAAATTCTCAAATATCTCAAAGCCTACTGAAGTGACACCTCCGTCCCTCACAGAACGTTTGCTGATTACCTTGTCAGAATCTTTCCACTGTCACTTTCTCTGCTATGGCATCTCTCACTTTTTGCCTTGCACCAAAGCTACTTGTGTATATGACTTATTTCTGTTAGATGGCAAACACTGTTAGAACAGGCTTGTTATTGTCCATATTGACTCCTAGCAAAGGAATTTATGCCTGTTTTTGGATGGATTTTCTTTTTTTTCTTATTTCTTTTCTTTTCTTTTTTCTTTTCTTTTTTTCTTTCTTCTTTCTTTCTTTCTTTCTTTCTTTCTTTCTTTCTTTCTTTCAACAACCAATAACTTTTTGTTTCCTAGACATACTACCATTTCAGCTACTGAGTTTGTACCTCTGTTGGAAAATAGTAACAACAGTTACAACAATAACTGTAACAATAACAATAGCAACAACAAAATACTATCTATGACAGTTGTGACAGGAAGTGTTTTGTTTTTGCTTTATGGGTAAGGAAACAAGCATGATAAATAGCTTCTCCAGAGTCACAGAGTTGGTAATAAAAGAGCCCAGCTTCAGTCCTAAGCACTTTATCCTTAAAGCCCACTGTATTCTTCAGTGCTGTAGTCTTACTCACTTAGCCACCGTTGCATGACTAAAGATTATAAATGAGGTGTCTAGACTCTTCAGTATTGCATTATACTACACTTACAAGTTAATCAAAATACTAGATACATGAAATCTATTGTGCTAACTTTTACTCTTATAGTTAAAAACATTTAAATAATTCCACCTGAGAAAAGGACCTATACTAAAGAATTTGTGAGCACAAGGAGGGGGAGTGTCTTTAAAAAGATTCTTTTATTTTATTTGAATTGCCAAGGATAATTCTATGATAGAACAGAGTATTGTTCCTAAAAGAAAAGTTAATTATCCTACAGTGATGTAACACATAGTATAAAAATTGTAAAATTTTGGAAAAGTGGACACTGAAGAAATATTTAGTGGGAATTTTATTTCAGAAATAAATTAAGTGTTCCTCATAACCTATTCTGAGGGAAAGAGAAGAAAAATACTGCTAATGACAACAAGAAGAGACTAATTCTTCATCCTGGGACTCCGAATAGGCATACAGTCTCACTTTATTGCAGTTTTCCTAAATTTGCATACAACATGCAAATGAAAACATAGACCCCTTTGAGTCCCTCGATTGAGAAGTCTTATAATATGAGATAATAATATGCTGTTAATGTGAGATAATCATAATAGAAATTTTATTTTTATTGAAAAATAAATCTGTGAGCATACATGGTGTAACTTTCAAGCAGTTTTATCCCTTACAATGTCCACTTTTCTTTTGTGATAGTTCCTGTAGAAATGGCATCAGTATCAATCCGCTTTTAATTGTTAAGTGTTAATAACTGTTGACATTGGTTTGGTTTATTTTAATAAAGTAGTACTCCAATAGTGTATCTAACAGATAACAATAAACAGGTATCTGTCAGATAACAAATAAATATCTATTATCTAACAGATAACAAATAAAAATTTACCTCTTTCCATTTCTGCTACTTGGCTCACCAGCTAATTCTGAATGGAAAGGATTACAAGTATGGTCAATTACAGAGAGAAATTAGTGCAGATGTAACTCTTAATGACTTGATGGTACGTACAATCAACATGTATTGACTGTGTGCTTGCTCTGTGTGTGTGTCCTAATCTGGGAGGTTCACAATCTAGTCAGCAAGACAAGTACAGTGACTGCGAAAAAGAGTTAACAGCTTAAGTAATTAATATAATTAAATTAACATAGAATTGCAGAAATAATAAGGATCCAAGAAATAATCTAAAAGCCACTGTATGACATATTGGCTACGCCAATATTCAAAAGTTTGGAATGCACTTGTTTCCTGAAACAGGAACTTTAAACAAGGATATGTTTCATAACAGATTTAGGTCTCAAACATTCTATATTTTGAGGATAAGAGTGATTAATTTAAAAAATGCATCCAAAAAATGGTTGGAAGGTTAGTACAAGTTCGACATAGCACACAAAGTTCTTAGAGAATCAAAAAGTACAAATTGGTCCTTCCTACCAATGTGGTCCATCAGATAGTAGGATGTGATGTGAGTAGATGGCAAAGACGGTAACGAGAATTCTTCTTTCTATGTAGACAGAAAGTTGTTGAGAAAAGAACATCAGCTGATGAGTTGC